>JASANF010016377.1:0-13015 GCA_030248245.1 Trissonchulus sp. WLG1_4 | reverse complement strand
CAGGGTTTTTTTTTTTAGTCAAAAATGGCGTCATTTGCAGAAATGAAACTTAAAAATGACGTTCAGAAAATAAAAATGACGAAAGCTTTGACGAAAGTTTTGAGCAAGTATTGACGTGATTCGACCAAATTCGGCCTAAAAATTGAAAAAATCTCCAATTTTTTTTGGGGGCTGCCGCCCCCAGACCCCTGCGACTCTGTGGCTTACTCTTCCTTATTATTAACTTTTATCAAGTCATGCATGTCTACAAAAGTACATTATGCTGCATTTACTTTGTGTAATACACTGTCTGATGTGACGTTCCCATCTCTTGTTTTAATATTCTTGCCTTAAAAAATTTGTCACGTCTCCCAGTTGACCAAATTAGACCTAAAATCTTAAAAAAATCTCTAGATTTTTGAGTATCACCAGACCCGCCGAGTGAATTTATTTAATCCAATTGACCAATATTACATTTTGTTTGTGTAATACCTAGTGAGTGCCTTGCAATAGTGGGTGTAAAAAAGTAAGCAAAAAAGTGGACATAGGTAAGGTATATAAGGTAAAAGTTAACAGATGAATGGCTGTTCCTTCACATACCACCCTCAGATACAGTGTGCTCATCTTGGTTACAAAGCCCTGGAGTCAGGATACCACTTCAAGAGTGACTACATCCGTGGAGGGGGGGCCGGCCCCTCAAGGCATGATGCCGTACATTGGCCCCTGATGCCTCCCCGTTCCCAGGGATGCGATTCGTGGTACCCGGATTTAGCGACCAGATAAGGCTCCAGGGAGGTTGCTGTGGGGTTGGCAGGAGCAATGTGGCCCTAATCTCTTGCTCTAGGCAGACTACGTATGACCAAGTGGCTGGGTATTCGATCCTCCAACCTTCCGACCGGAAGTCTGAACACCGTAAACACTCGGCCACACTGGCCACAAAGCGGACAAGGTGGCGACCTCGCCTCTTGGCAAAATCCTCACTACACCCCTGTACATATGTGTTTGCATAGGTGCATCTTGCACCTTTTAATTGCTTAATGTGGAGTCGAATTTTTTTCTCCGTGAATGTTAGCACAAGGGTTCTAGCTCCCTTTGTCTTTTGTTCTCTCGTCCTGAAAAATTCTCTGAAACGTCTCAAGTAATGACGATCATAGTCATTTTACGGTGCCCAATGTCAATAATTTTCGTAATACTTCAGTCTCACTTCACGAAAAATTAACGTTTTTGAAAGAAATGTGCTAATATGTGCCGCGTTTGGCGTTAAAAGTGCAATAATTCCGTTTTTCTGGGTACGCGTCTGGCGATAACCAAGTATAAAACGTAAACTAGCAATTCGGGATTTGCTCACCGATCTGAAACTTTGCTCTCTGAAATTGAAATTTTGCTCACGATTTTTAAAAAACACTGGGCCTACTAAATTTTGACCAACCCCCCCCCTCAAAAAATAGTAATATATATACCCTTTTTTGGCCAAAAAACACCAAAAAACACAAATTTTGTTTCCAAAAAACACCAAAAAACTATTTTTGGCCAATATTTAGGTAAAAAGCCGCTTAAATTTCATAAAAATGCCGATTTTTTAAAATTATGTCCGAAAATTTTCTTTCAGCACGCCACTGTAATTTGTGGGATAACGTTAACTACCAATATTATATATCGCTGCAGCGCAACGGTACTGTAAAGCCATAATCTAATTTTGACGACCGAAAAATAAAAATGACGACAGGAGTTTAAAAATGACGCCAGAATGATGAAATCCGATTTTGAAAAAAAAAACCCTGACGCTACGGAAGAACGGTTCTCATTTTCACTTGGAAAATATATACAAGCTGCGTAACAGTAAGCATGAAAGGGATTTACAGAATTTCCAGATTGTTGGATCTGCTTTGCATACTAGTCCTCGTAAGTCGTAATATTAATTAATTAATTTTGAGCCCCGCCGTGTGTATATGCCCGGCGTTCTCTTAACTTTTCATGGTAAAAAGTACGTACATACTTGAAACTACATATACGTACATCAACTCTCAAACGCTGCTAACCTATGCGTAACATATGCGTCATACTCATGCAATTGCAGAAGAACTGTTACACGTTTTAAAAAATACTACATCTCATTACCACAAAAAAATTCGTCGTGCATTTTGCCAGGAGATGAAAATGAGTGAACGTAAAGATGCGTATGCGAGCAGTATATAGTTTGTCAATTTTTTAAAAAGCGGCAAAGAAAATAAATTTACTGACACATTTTTACACAGTGAGAAAATAAATTGGCCAGAACATTTTGCAAAATATTTACGCCAATTGCCAACTTGTGAAATAAATTGGTGTGGCTTGTTCTTTTGCAAACGACAAACAAACAAGAAAAGTAATTTCTGGTACATGAAAAAGTTTTACAGTATTATAGCTTGCAGCAACTTCAGCATGTGTACATATAGCGTGTAATAAAAAATGTAATAACAAGCAACCTCGATCCCATTAATTTACACAGGAGCGTCTAGGGAAGGGGTCGTGAAAAAAGGCACCGAAAAACGTATAAAGGTAACCCAAAAAAATGCCCAAGGTCCCTAGATAGTTGCCAGATGCTTCCAAAATGAGCAAAGCGCCGAAAACTTTCGAAAATTTCAAATTTTTACAAAAAACTTAACATTATCAGGCAAAAATTTAACATTTGGGCGTTTTTGTTTATTAAAATCACACAAAGCCCACCCTAAAACTTCGAAAACTCGGGACAAGCCCATACGTGGGCAGGTAGCCGATTCCGTGGAGTGTGGAGCAACTTTCCCACCTGTTTTTTCTTCGTGAGCCACGAATTTTGCTGTCATGAGTACTTTTCATACACTTTTTTTTTTGGGGGGGGGAAGGGGTGAAGCACCTTCTGGGGAAGGGGGTGACGGTGAACCCGTGAATCCACTTCTACGCCTATGTATAGACAACCCCCCCCCCCAACCTTTAAACTATACAATCATGTACATACATGTATATATGCTTCAGCCCAGTATATATACCTAAAAATTTTAGCTTAGCCGTTTAGATTACAAACCGTGTTCCAACAAATAAAAGATTTCTTTGAACTTAGATAATCAGGAATATAAATTCTTGGTTGCTGCAGTAGCACGATGTTAATCCAGCCAGCATCGAAGTCGGCCGATAAGTTATAGACAATCCCACAATGCCACCATTGTGGTTTGTACGGGCCACACGGAACGGAAATCAGGTGCTTAACGAAGAAATTATAAGCCAACACAAAGAAAGAATGGAATGCATAAAGCCACCAATCTAAGGCTAAAACCAGCAAACACAGTGAAACCCACACATATAGCAAACGCAAAACTTGTAGCAAATTTTTGGCCGGTTCGAACAAAAACCCAACCAACCAGTCGCCTAAAGACGGCAAACCCATAGTTTGGCGCATACCACTTGCCAACATTACATTATCAATGCGAATGCAGGTTTAAAGGTACGTACTCAGGTCTGTTTTCCAATATCAAAGCCGTTGTCGACGCCACATCCGAACGTACTGAATTTGCTCCGTTCACTTTGTTGCCCTGAATCCACAGCAGCAAGCCTCTGAAGTAAAACAATTGACTATTGATTGAGTATCTAATAATAAGATATATACTGACAAAATTGGACTATTTGGGAAGAAAAATCTATTAAAAAGTTCATATACGTAATTATGTACAAAACATGCATAAATATTCGCAACCGCATAGTGTAAACTACAAATCCTGCAATCTGCACCAGACAGTGCCAAACATCCATTTTTGTAAACAGTTGCATTATATATATATACATACGGACGGGCATATTGCTGGAATGTTTTTCTGCAGTGTATTTATAAATTATAAATTGGCAAGAGCCATAAAAAGTTAATCACATGACTAGGCTTCTAAAAGTTACAACATATATAATTACTTCCTATCAATTGTACAAAATGCCTAACATTCCTAACTTTAACGTGTCATGCAGAGTGCACTAAAACCAAATTTTGTATTTTATATAGTTCCTTAATAATAATAATATATATAAAATACTTTCCAAACTGAAACCACGTGCACCCCCACGCCCCCCCCCCCAAATAGTCTCCGTTTAGGCTTTCCTTCCCTACCTAAATTCCTTGCAACTGAGACAAGCCGCTCGAAAATTTTGGTTAAACCCCTTCAATCTGCGACCCAGTGGCCACCACAATTATTATATGACAGTGTGTGCGACTAAACTTTCAAGCTTTCGAAAAAAATGCATATTTGTTTCAAAACGTACGTATACTTAATATATATACAGCAGTTGAATGAATTCGTTCTTCCGATTCTAACACTTTCCTTAATTGCAGACTACAGAAAGTATATACATATATGTATATAAGCACTACGCAGTTCGAAACTTCGAAAAGTATACATAGTACATACATATTATAACGTAGGTATGTGTGTACTTTGTCATTTGTGTGCTGCATGTACAAAGCAGATATTTACAGTATATCACGTTTTCAAAGAAGAAAATTTAGGGTGGAAAAACTTGTTTATAATGCGTATTGTATTTAAACCAAACCGGGTGCGGTGTTCTAATTAATTTTGAAGAGAGACGACTGGGTTTTTTTTTTGGGTTGGTGTTTGGCTCAGATTGCACATATTTTTGTTGCTGATGTGTTTTTTTTTGTGGGGTTGTTTTTGGTTTTGTGTTTTTTGTTTTTTGTTGTGTTTTGTGGGTTTGGTTTGTTTGGTTTTTGTTTTGCTGTTTTTTTTGTTTTTTAAGGGTAAATATACTATAATGCTGTTTTTGATTTTGTGTTTGTTTTTTTTTGGGTTTTTTTTTTTTTGGTGTTTTGGTTGGCTTTTTTGTGGTTTTGTTTTTTTTGTTTGTTTGTTGTGTGCGGTTGTGTGTTGTTTTTTTTTTTTTGGGGTTGGTGGTGTTGGTGGTTTTGTGGTTTGTGTTGTTGTTGGTTTTTTTGTTTTTTGTTTTGGGGGTGGCTTGGTTTTTTGTTTGTGTTTTTTGTTGTTGTGTGTTTTGTGTTTTTTTGTTTGGTTGTTTTGTTGTGGTGTGTTGGTGTGTTTTTTTTTTGTTGGGGTTTTTGTTGGTGTGTGGTTGGGTTGGTGGGGTTGTGTGGTTTGGGCTTGTTTTTTTTTTTTTTGTGTTTGTTGTGTACATGCAGACACACTAGCAAGGAACAAGTACACATACCTACGGTTATAATATAACTTTTTTTTCTTTGCTTTTTGTTGTTGTGGGGCGGCTTGTCTCAGTTGCAAGGAATTTAGGTAGGGAAGGGAAAAGCCTAAACGGAGACTATTTGGGGGGGGGGGGGGCGGGCCGTGGGGGTACACGTGGTTTCAGTTTGGAAAGTATTTTATATATATTATTATTATTATTAAGGAACTATATAAAATACAAAATTTGGTTTTAGTGCACTCTGCATGACACGTTAAAGTTAGGAATGTTAGGCATTTTGTACAATTGATAGGAAGTAATTATATATGTTGTAACTTTTAGAAGCCTAGTCATGTGATTAACTTTTTATGGCTCTTGCCAATTTATAATTTATAAATACACTGCAGAAAAACATTCCAGCAATATGCCCGTCCGTATGTATATATATATATATATATATATATATATATAATGCAACTGTTTACAAAAATGGATGTTTGGCACTGTCTGGTGCAGATTGCAGGATTTGTAGTTTACACTATGCGGTTGCGAATATTTATGCATGTTTTGTACATAATTACGTATATGAACTTTTTAATAGATTTTTCTTCCCAAATAGTCCAATTTTGTCAGTATATATCTTATTATTAGATACTCAATCAATAGTCAATTGTTTTACTTCAGAGGCTTGCTGCTGTGGATTCAGGGCAACAAAGTGAACGGAGCAAATTCAGTACGTTCGCATGTGGCGTCGACAACGGCTTTGATAAATGAAAACAGACCTCAGTACTTACCTATAAACCTGCATTCGCATTGATAATGTAATGTTGGCAAGTGGTATGCGCCAAACTATGGGTTTGCCGTCTTTAGGCGACTGGTTGGTTGGGTTTTTGTTCGAACCGGCCAAAAATTTGCTACAAGTTTTGCGTTTGCTATATGTATGGGTTTCACTGTGTTTACTGGTTTTAGCCTTAGATTGGTGGCTTTATGCATTCCATTCTTTCTTTGTGTTGGCTTATAATTTCTTCGTTAAGCACCTGATTTCCGTTCCGTGTGGCCCGTACAAACCACAATGGTGGCATTGTGGGAGGGGGGGGGGGGAGTGTATCGATATCTAACTTTATCGTGGACCGACTTCGACTGCTTTGGCTGGATTAACATCGTGCTACTGCAGCAACCAAGAATTTATGTTGTGGTTATTCCTGATTATCTATTTTGTGCGTTGGAATTGGTTAAAGAAGTCCCCAAAATTGAAAACTTGACAGGACACAGGATTAGGACCCAATCTATTTCATTTAAAAGAAATTGGAAAACACGGAGCAGGTATTTGTAATTTTTCATAAACGGACTAAGCTAAACTATTTTTATTTGGTATATTTATGTGAAGTAAAAGGGTCAGATAAGTAGAAAAAATATAAGATTTTCGGCTGCAACATGCATACTCTTATGCGTATGTGTAATTTCTCTGTTTTTGTAATGGTACAGTATTATTATTTTGCTTATAAAAAAGTGCTAGTTAAAAACAGACTAAGAAGGCAAAAAAGTAGAGGAATATTTATAGAGGGGTTTAAGGGACCCCAATAGAAAAGGGCCCCTTTTTTTAAATCTTTTTCTTAAAAAGGGAGTAGTGTCCAAGGGCTGTCCAGAAACAGCCCGTGTCTCCCCTGTCTGGGCTGAAGCATATATACATGTATGTACATGATTGTATAGTTTAAAGGTGGGGGGGTTGTCTATACATAGGCGTAGAAGTGGATTCACGGGTTCACCGTCACCCCCTTCCCCAGAAGGTGCTTCACCCCTTCCCCCCCCCAAAAAAAAGTGTATGAAAAGTACTCATGACAGCAAAATTCGTGGCTCACGAAGAAAAAACAGGTGGGAAAGCTGCTCCACACTCCACGGAATCGTCTTCCTGCCCACGTATGGGCTGGTCCCGAGTTTTCGAAGTTTTAGGGTGGGCTTTGTGTGATTTTAATAAACAAAAACGCCCAAATGTTAAATTTTTGCCTGATAATGTTAAGTTTTTTGTAAAAATTTGAAAATTTCGAAAGTTTTCGGCGCTTTGCTCATTTTGGAAGCATCTGGCAACCATCTAGGGACCTTGGGCATTTTTTTGGGTTACCTTTATACGTTTTTCGGTGCCTTTTTTCACGACCCCTTCCCTAGACGCTCCTGTGTAAATTAATGGGATCGAGGTTGCTTGTTATTACATTTTTTATTACACGCTATATGTACACATGCTGAAGTTGCTGCAAGCTATAATACTGTAAAACTTTTTCATGTACCAGAAATTACTTTTCTTGTTTGTTTGTCGTTTGCAAAAAAACAAGTCACACCAATTTATTTCACAAGTTGGCAATTGGCGTAAATATTTTGCAAAATGTTCTGGC
The DNA here is from genome assembly GCA_030248245.1 of Trissonchulus sp. WLG1_4. NCBI lineage: Eukaryota > Metazoa > Nematoda > Enoplea > Enoplida > Ironidae > Trissonchulus > Trissonchulus sp. WLG1_4. Next base: position 5,504 of record JASANF010016377.1, on the reverse strand, counting down.
CAATTTATTTTCTCACTGTGTACAAATGTGTCAGTAAATTTATTTTCTTTGCCGCTTTTTAAAAAATTGACAAACTATATACTGCTCGCATACGCATCTTTACGTTCACTCATTTTCATCTCCTGGCAAAATGCACGACGAATTTTTTTGTGGTAATGAGATGTAGTATTTTTTAAAACGTGTAACAGTTCTTCTGCAATTGCATGAGTATGACGCATACGTTACGCATAGGTTAGCAGCGTTTGAGAGTTGATGTACGTATATGTAGTTTCAAGTATGTACGTACTTTTTACCATGAAAAGTTAAGAGAACGCCGGGCATATACACACGGCGGGACTCAAAATTAATTAATTAATATTACGACTTACGAGGACTAGCATGCAAAGCAGATCCAACAATCTGGAAATTCTGTAAATCCCTTTCATGCTTACTGTTACGCAGCTTGTATATATTTTCCAAGTGAAAATGAGAACCGTTCTTCCGTACCGTCAGGTTTTTTTTTCAAATCGACTCTTCTGCGTCATTTTTAAACTCCTGTCGTCATTTTTATTTTTCGGTCGTCAAAATTAGATTATGCTTTACAGTACCGTTCGCTGCAGCATATATAATATTGGTAGTTAACGTTATCCCACAAATTACAGTGGCGTGCTGAAAGAAAATTTTCGGACATAATTTTAAAAAATCGGCATTTTTATGAAATTTAAGCGGCTTTTTACCTAAATATTGGCCAAAAATAGTTTTTTGGTGTTTTTTGGAAACAAAATTTGTGTTTTTTGGTGTTTTTTGGCCAAAAAAGGGTATATATATTACTATTTTTTGAGGGGGGGGGTTGGTCAAAATTTAGTAGGCCCAGTGTTTTTTAAAAATCGTGAGCAAAATTTCAATTTCAGAGAGCAAAGTTTCAGATCGGTGAGCAAATCCCGAATTGCTAGTTTACGTTTTATACTTGGTTATCGCCAGACGCGTACCCAGAAAAACGGAATTATTGCACTTTTAACGCCAAACGCGGCACATATTAGCACATTTCTTTCAAAAACAACGTTAATTTTTCGTGAAGTGAGACTGAAGTATTACGAAAATTATTGACATTGGGCACCGTAAAATGACTATGATCGTCATTACTTGAGACGTTTCAGAGAATTTTTCAGGACGAGGAACAAAAGACAAAGGGAGCTAGAACCCTTGTGCTAACATTCACGGAGAAAAAAATTCGACTGCACATTAAGCAATTAAAAGGTGCACGATGCACCTATGCAAACACATGTGTACAGGGGCGTAGCCAGGATTTTGAAAAGAGGCAGTCGCACCTTGTCCACTTTGTGGCCAGTGTGGCCGAGTGGTTACGGTGTTCGATTTCCAATCGGAAGGTTGGAGGATCGAATCCCAGCCACTTGGTCATACGTAGTCTCCTTGAGCAAGAGATTAGGGCCACATTGCTCCTGCCAACCCAGCAGTCCATCCTTATCTGGTCGGTAAATGGGTACCACAATAACCTGGGAAGGTAACAGGGGTCAATGTACGGCATTATGCCTTGAGGGGCCGCCCCCCCCCCCCCTCCACGGATGTAGTCACTCTTGAAGTGGCACCCCTGACGCTCCAGGGCTTTGTAACGGAGATGAGCACCGCACCCGAGGGCGGACACGCCAAAGGATAGTTATCCGCGGGTTACCTTTACCTTATATACCTTACCTATGTCCACTTTTTTGCTTGCTTTTTTACACTCACTATTGCAAGGCACTCACTAGGTATTACACAAACAAAATGTAATATTGGTCAATTAGATTAAATAAATTCACTGTGGCGGGGGTCTGGGGGCGGCAGCCCCCAGAAAAATCGAGATCTTTTACAATTTTCAGGTCTAATTTGGTCAACTGGAGACGTGACAAATTTTTTAAGGCAAGAATATTAAAACAAGAGATGGGAACGTCACATCAGACAGTGTATTACACAAGTAAATGCAGCATAATGTATATACTCTTGTAGACATGCATAGACTTTGATGAAAGTTAATAATAAGGAAGAGTAAGCCACAGAGTCGCAGGGGTCTGGGGGCGGCAGCCCCCAGAAAAAAATTGGAGATTTTTTCAATTTTTAGGCCGAATTTGGTCAAATCACCGTCAATACTTGCTCAAAACTTTTCGTCAAAGCTTCGTCATTTTTATTTTCTGAACGTCATTTTTAAGTTTCATTTCTGCAAATGACGCCATTTTTGACTAAAAAAAACCCTGCGTAGCGTCGACACTGTTTTGAAACTTTTTTGCCCATAATGGCAATTCAATCAGTTTTTCACTTAATACGTTTTTCAGTATTTTATGCTCACAGTTTAGTATTTGTACTTAAAAGTATGTAACTTCGCAGACCTTTATATACAGACTCTCAGAAGGGTTTCAGGGCAGGGCTAGCATTGGCTAGTTTCGGCGATGCACCGGGACGGGACCAAGACCGATGTTACTCAAATGCGAAAAATTAATGTTAATTCTGAAACAAGTCAAACCTTCACCATCACCAAAGATATAAAGATAACTAACTAGATATAGTTAAAAAGGGACTAAAACTCAGTATTTCATAGCCTTGAAGTTAAAGCCTAAAGTTAGCCTAACTTCAGAGACTAAACTAAGGCGTAAGCGTTAATAGCATTAGCATGACGCCAAGTTGTGTTGAGAAAATTGGGTTAGCCGGTATTGTCGGTTCACGTGTGTATTGATAATAGCATTATACATACATTACAATAATTATGTAGGTACGTATACATAGCAGGGATGGTACCGACCCGGAAGGGCTCTGCAGCACGTACACTGTCGCTGTTCTTGTTTATGTGAGCTATTTATACTTACATTCGGAGAAAATTTTGTACATTACACAGATCTGTGTGTAAAAAGTTGTATATATTTAAAAAGCTGCTCTATTCTGAAACGAAAAGCGAAATCCTATGCCTTCCTCTGTGAAATAACTGGTAGTAGTTAAGATTTGTATGCTGATAGAGCCAGATAGGCTAGCCTTAGATTTGGGCCATGTGGTATGCATCCAGCTTCGGAGTTTAGTCAAGTAGGGGACCATATGTTAGATTAGATATTTCAATAGTAACGCTGTCACATATTCATAACTTCGCTATTCATTTTTCATTGGTCTGCCTTTGTCAAACCCATACGTATATAAATGTTCTATATACATAGTCTACATATAAATGTAACTTGGTTAGATGCACCTTGCTAATTGGTTTATCTCGCCTATCAAAAGTTAGCTGCGGCTCCACTCTGTATAAGATAGTCTGTGCTATTTTTAAAATGGAGTGTTCATATAACTTAAAATATATGCGAGCCAATCACTTTGGTGCCTGTATAGATATAGTACACGTATGAATCGAAATTGAGCCTACCAAATTTTGATTGTAGCATGAAAATACATGTTCATCCAATGGCATTGGACCAATGCTGCCCTTCTGGCGACAGCTTCAGCTATTAGGAAATTCGCTTAGGTACTGCACTGCGTCTTAGCAACTTTTTCGTTTACATTGGCCAATCAGGCGTCATCAGTCTTTGCTCGATAACATCACACGTGTAATCTTGCCCGTTTTGGCGTCCAAAAACTTGGTGTGCTGCGTGCATATATGCGTACAGCTACGCCAATCGTTGCAAAGCATTGCGTAACGCAACTAAACAAAGGAGACTGATAAGAAGTGGACTTGGCAAGGACTTGTTTTCGACTTGACTATTCATTCATATGTGCTGTTTTGTGTACATTATTTTGAATAAAGCAAGCACATATGTGTGAAAATGTATATACGGACGGACTGTCTATACATATAAGTAACGGGGTCGAAATTTTGGGGGGCCTCTCCGGCCAAATTTTGGGGACCCTCCCCCCCAGACCGACCAAAAATACCCGAAATTTTGCTAAATTTTCTAAAAATTTCGGTAAAAAGTGCCATTTTTTCAAAATTTTGCCCAAATTTTGGGGACCCTCCTCCCCCGGTCCTCGATTTTGGGGGGGGGGGGTCTCCCCCATCCCCCCTCCTCATACATTGTAATAATATGTATGAATTGGTATATATTAGATGACAAATTGATGGGCACCCATCGTTTTTTCTAATAATTTAAGTCAAAAATTTTCGACCTGTTATGACCGATAGTATACAGTATACACCGTCATTTTTTTGTTGACTTCATAGTATATACATATTATTAGAACTGGAATGTTAAAATTTATTCTTTCAGGCCTTTTACTATATGTATGTGTGTAAATTTTTGTCATCGGGTCAGTTTGTTGTTACTCTTAAGTCTTATGGCAGCAATGATGTGCTAATTTTGTAGGAAAAGTTTAAAGTGTCTTCAGTGGCTTGACTTTGTTGTCTGTTGTGCGACTTTTACTGCCATTGTTCCTGTTTGGTAAAACTATGCATACGCACGTATATGTATGGGTTTATTTACGGAGTAATTCCTGTTGTATTTTTTATCAATAGGTCGTTTAAGAAAAATGTCATTTTTTCTTTAAGTTTGTGCAGCTAAGAACGTCAAAAATGCAAGAAAATATGCACGGTGCCCCTTGAGAGAAAAATATGCAGTTATGTCGTGAGTGCATACATGTACGTTACTACGTTGTTACAGCTGCAACTGTAACTGTCAAGCGCAGGCGTATATATAGACTTCACCTTTCACTTAAGCTTACAACACACAGTATATACGTACGTACATTGTCTAATGCACTTGTTACGTTGACTTGTGAAAAGCGAATTATGAGCTTATGTAACTGTGTAGAGCCTGGAGTTGCCAAGTGCATCGGCTAATTCAATGCATTCTTGGGATTTTGATCGTTTATGGATGAGTATGCGGGTCAAAACGATCGATCGGAGACAGGACCGGCTTGCTGATTTGGCTAAAGTTTTTTAAAAAAATGGCTAAATCCGGTTCAGCAGCTCCGAACGAGTACTTTTCATTTAAGCATAACTTTAGGGCAACATGTTGTGACACCTTTGCTACGACTATGTCACAATTAGACTATGTGACGATGTCACATTGTTGCATTATCCTTGTCGTTGTGTTGTACCCTGTGTTATGTAACATTGTTTGATGTCACGAGACACAAACTAGTAATAGGCATACGTGGGCAGCTACCGATTTCTGGGGGGGGTGAGCCACCGGGGGGGTGCGGGGTGCGGAGCAACTTTTCCGCCCATTTTCGCTTCGTGAGCCACCAATTTCGCTTCGTGAGCCACCGATTTTTGCTTCGTAAGCTACCTTCAAAGCATTCTGGGGGGGGGGTGAGGCACCTGTCTGGGGGGGGGGTGAAGATGCCTTCTGGGGGGGTGCAAACCCCCCCCCCAAACCCCCCCACGCCCATGTATGGTAATAGGCGCCCCGCCCTACACACGTGGTGCTTCACAGGTGTGCGATTAGATTCTAGTACAAAATCAACTTGCTTTGTGTGAAACCAATTTCTTAATTTATCGTTCACTTTACTATCAAAAATATCTTACCTACCGCTCATGTTTCTGGTTTTAATGTTTT
>JASANF010016376.1:0-12288 GCA_030248245.1 Trissonchulus sp. WLG1_4 | reverse complement strand
ACATGTATCATCGTTTAAACATTTCATACGCGTTTAAGGGGGTAGTGTCGCGAAAGCAGTTTTGCTCATAGGCTGTGAAAATAGAACTTTTTGTTTTAAGTAGTACATTCAATGAGAAGCTAGGCCAACGCTGTATGGTATCAAATAATTACTGCCAGACGTCACACTATCAATATTGACAAATATCTTGGACCAATCGTCATTAGTAAGCCAGACATCACACAATAGGGACATAAAAGGTCGAAAAATCAAGCCAGATATCAGATTGGCCAGCTTGTGAAGTACACATAATGTGTGGACGCACAATTTTTTTTAACAAATAAGAAAAAAGAAAATTGAAGGTTCGTTTTCTTTTGATTTGAAAATAAGCGTCTAGATTTTTCACAATTTATCATTATTGCTGTTACTTTTTTACAGTTTAAGTACACCTTCACAGTTCAAACTAGTATTACTCCACAGCCGCTACAGTAATCTGCACTAAATTTTGTGTGCATAAACTACAACATATGTGCTATTAGCCTGTGTAAAAAAACTAAAACAGAAAAATTGATAAATGTGACTAAAAAATGGAATGTGAATAGGTTTTTTTTTTTGTCATTTTTCCGACTTTGTGACATTATTGCAAAGTATATGCTAAACCAATTTTGCTGTAACTTGGCAAATTAATGTTCGTTTAGATAGATTTTTAAAATATAGTAAGAACAATTTCTAACATTTTACTGAACAAGTTTTACAGTTGGAATCGACTGCTTTCGCGACACTACCCCCTTAAACGCTACTTGTTCAACCGTTTAAACGTCTAAACGTTTACTTGTTTACCCGTTTAAACGTTTAAACGCGTTTAAACGCTCACTTGTTTAACCGTTTAAACGTTTAAACGTTTTAAACGGACAAAAACCGATTACAACCTAAACACGCGTTTAAACGAATAAACGCGTTTTCTCATCTGTAAACGCGAGCGTTTAAGGTGGTAGTAACGTTTTCGACAGTTTTGCAGGAGTAACACTTGACAATTTACGATTAATTTTCAATCAATAATTTATAGTACGCATATTAGTTTAGGAAACTATAATTTATTATGAGATAAATGCTTGCTAAAATAGCTTGAAACAATCATTTTTAATTTTCACAGAAATTATTTTTCAGCCAGTTACGACAATTTTTCGTAATTTTTATGTTAAGCTAAGCCAAAGTAGTAGCTAGTCAAAACGGCCGTTTATTGGAAAACGAAAAAATTGACACATGGGCATGTCAAAACCCTTCAATTTAGATGCCAAAACTTATCCTTCCGCTTTTCACTTTCTGAGATTACGTCACATTTATGTAACATTTCTTTTTGAACTAAAGCACATTATACAAAAGTCCGCAAAACTGTACAACTACCAGAAGGATTTTGTTCAAAATTTTGGATAAATTGGCACACATATGTGTCTACTTTATACTAAAATTTCAAAAATTTTGTTTGCTTAAATTTTGCGTTACAGCAATTTCATTCACAGAAATTCGTAAAAATGTACTTCCGTGGACTAAATCTCAAGTCTCGATGTTGCAATCTTTTCATGCGTTATTTTACATGTTTTTTAGACAATTTCTAATGTGTCAATTTTTTTATTCGTATTAACTTAGCCTATTTCGTGAAAAAATTAGATTTAAAAAATCGTATATTTTTCAAAATTCGAAAAAATTTAAAATTAAAGGTCCGTAACTTCTTTTCTGCAACATATAAATGCACCAAACTTAACATTAAAATTCATCCTGTTATTGGCTTTGTTGGTGTAAAGAATGAAATTAGTTGGAGTTACACTGTCAATATTACAAGCAAAACAAGAAAAATGCAAAAATTCACGAAATTTGACTACTTTGACAGTGTCTGCTGACTAGCTTGTTACAGATTTAAGCTAGATAATGTGCATAAGTGTAGTTTCAGTCAAGTTCTTTAACGTGAAAAAGACCGCTATTAAATTTATTGAGGCAATCAAAAGTTATAGCACGTTATAAAAACTGTCGAAAACGTAACTACCACCTTAAGTTTTGTGAGTGTTGCTATATGTAGGTTTCAGTCTGCGTTAAGTTGCTATATATTAAAGTAATAAAATATAATATTTAGAGTTGTGTTTCCCGAGTTTCGCCCTGCAACTGTCAAGGGTTTAGGAAAAAATGGCAAGTAGTGAGTTGCCTAAAGCTACCGGCGCACCCTGCCCCCCACTGAAAAATTTTCAGCTTGTGAGCACCGCCGGGACAGAGCGAACCGTGGTCACTGGGTTACGGAAGAGTAAGCATTATCGGTACAACGAAGCATTACTGAAGGCCGATTCATCGCACGATTAAACAGATTCACGGAATAGACCGGGGTTTAGAATGGCATATGTAACGCACAAATTACTATAATTTGATTAAAGTAAGTTGATGTTAGGTTTAATTATTCCAACTACATGAGGCCTAAAAAACTAACAGGGCTACGTTTGGAGCTGAAAGACTCTTAACATTAGCGTGCACTAGGTGGAAAGTCGTTTAAGACATAAAACAGCGTAGCACAATCTGTTTAATCCTGCGAATGAATAGGCCCTCAGTACTTCTGAAACAAACTAAATCTTACTCTTGTCATAACTAACATACCGACAGGTTCGCACTGTCCCGGCGGTGGCTCACAAGCTGAAAATTGTTTCAGTGGGGGGCAGGGTGCGCCGGTAGCTTTAGGCAACTGCACTATTGTGCCAGTTCTTTCCGTAAACCCTTGACAGTTGCAGGGCGGAAACTCGGGAAACACAACTCTAAAATATGTGAATATTTTTTTATTGACTTTTGAATATATAGCAAGCTTTAACGCAGACTGAAACCTACATATTAGGCATGGACACGTTCACAAAAATCTGTAAACGTTTAAGGTGGTAGTTACGTTTTCGACAGTTTTTATAACGTGCTATAACTTTTGATTGCCTCAATGAATTTAATAGCGGTCTTTTTCACGTTAAAGAACTTGACTGAAACTACACTTATGCACATTATGTAGCTTAAATCTGTAACAAGCTAGTCAGCAGACACTGTCAAAGTAGTCAAATTTCGTGAATTTTTGCATTTTTCTTGTTTTGCTTGTAAAATTGACAGTGTAACTCCAACTAATTTCATTCTTTACACCAACAAAGCCAATAACAGGATGAATTTTAAAGCTAAGTTTGGTGCATTTATATGTTGCAGAAAAGAAGTTACGGACGTTTAATTTTAAATTTTTTCGAATTTTGAAAAATATACGATTTTTTAAATCTAATTTTTTCACGAAATTGGCTAAATTAATACGAATAAAAAAATTGACACATCAGAAATTGTCTAAAAAACATGTAAAATAACGCATGAAGTGATTGCAACATCGAGACTTGAGATTTAGTCCACGGAAGTACATTTTTACGAATTTCTGTGAATGAAATTGCTGTAACACAAAATTTAAGCAAACAAAATTTTTGAAATTTTAGTATAAAGTAGACACATATGTTTGCCAATTTATCCCAAAGTTTGAACAAAATCCTTTTGGTAGTTGTACAGTTTTGCGGACTTTTGTATAATGTGCTTTAGTTCAAAAAGAAATGTTACATAAATGTGACGTAATCTCAAAAAGTGAAAAGCGGAAGGATAAGTTTTGGCATCTAAATTGAAGGGTTTTGACATGCCCGTGTGTCAATTTTTTCTTTTTTCAATAAATGGCCGTTTTGACTAGCTACTACTTTGGCTTAGCTTAACATAAAATTTATGAAAAATTGTCGTAACAGGCTGAAAAATATTTTCTGTGAAAATTAAAAATGATTGTTTCAAGCTATTTTAGCAAGCATTTATCTCATAATAAATTATAGTTTCCTAAACTAATATGCGTACTATAAATTATTGATTGAAAATTAATCGTAAATTGTCAAGTGTTACTCCTGCAAAACTGTCGAAAACGTTACTACCACCTTAAACGCTCGCGTTTACAGATGAGAAAACGCGTTTAAACGTTTAAACGCGTTTTTCGGTTGTAAACGTTTTTTGACCGTTTAAACGTTTAAACGTTTAAACGGTTAAACAAGTGAGCGTTTAAACGCGTTTAAACGTTTAAACGGGTAAACAAGTAAACGTTTAGACGTTTAAACGGTTGAACAAGTAGCGTTTAAGGGGGTAGTGTCGCGAAAGCAGTCGATTTTGCGCGACTGTAAAACTTGTTCAGTAAAATGTTAGAAATTGTTCTTTCTATATTTTAAAAATCTATCTAAAGGCAAATTATTTTGCCAAGTTTCAGCAAAATTGGTTTAGCATATACTTTGCAATAATGTCTCAAAGTCGGAAAAATGACAAAAAAAAAAACCTATTCACATTCCATTTTTTAGTCACATTTATCAATTTTTCTGTTTAGTTTTTTTACACAGGCTAATAGCACATATGTTGTAGTTTATGCACACAAAATTTAGTGCAGATTACTGTAGCGGCTGTGGAGTAATACTAGTTTGAACTGTGAAGGTGTACTTAAACTGTAAAAAAGTAACAGCAATAATGATAAATTGTGAAAAATCTAGACGCTTATTTTCAAATCAAAAGAAAAACGAACCTTCAATTTTCTTTTTTCTTATTTGTCGCAAAAAATTGTGCGTCCACACATTATGTGTACTTCACAAGCTGGCCAATCTGATATCTGGCTTGATTTTTCGACCTTTTATGTCCCTATTGTGTGATGTCTGGCTTACTAATGACGATTGGTCCAAGATATTTGTCAATATTGATAGTGTGACGTCTGGCAGTAATTATTTGATACCATACAGCGTTGGCCTAGCTTCTCATTGAATGTACTACTTCAAAACAAAAAGTTCTATTTTCACAGCCTATGAGCAAAACTGCTTTCGCGACACTACCCCCTTAAACGCGTATGAAACGTTTAAACGATGATACATGTAAGCGTTTAAACGTTTAAACGTTAAACCGCGTTTAAACGTTTAAACGTTTAAACGCGATTAAACGTTTAAACGTTTAAACGGTTAAACAAGCAAACGTTTAAACGGTTGAACAAGTAGCGTTTAAACGCGTATAAAACGTTTAAACGATGATACATGTAAGCGTTTAAACGTTTAACCGCGTTTAAACGTTTAAACGCGGTTAAACGTTTAAACGTTTAACCGCGTTTAAACGTTTAAACGGACTAAACGTTAAAGTGCTCGAAAACCGCGTTTTTTGAACTCGTAAACGTTTAAACGGTTTTAAACCGTTTAAACGTTTAAACGCGTTTAAACGTTTAAACGTTTAGACGTTTAACCGCGTTTAAACGTTTAAACGTTTAAATGGTTAAAGAAGTGAGCGTTTAAACGCGTTCAAACGTTTAAACGGTTAAACAAGTAAACGTTTAAACGTTTAAACGGTTGAGCAAGTAGCGTTTAAACGCGTATAAAACGTTTAAACGATGATACATGTAAGCGTTTAAACGTTTAAACCTTTTAACCGCGTTTAAACGTTTAAACGTTTAAACGCGATTAAACGTTTAAACGGTTAAACAAGTGAGCGTTTAAACGTTTAAACGGTTAATCAAGTAAACGTTTAAACGTTTAAACGCGTTTAAACGTTAAACGGACTAAACGTTAAACGGTTCGAAAACCGCATTTTTTGAACTCGTAAACGTTTAAACGGTTCTAAACGTTTAAACGGTTCTAAACCGTTTAAACGCGTTTAAACGGTTCAAACCGTTTAAACATGCCCATGCCTACTACATATGTACAGTACTGTGCGTAGAAAAGTTCCCTGTTCGTCGGCGTACGACGAGCTTCCGTTCATCCCTCGCAAAAAGTGATGAAGCTTTGCGAAAAGTGATGAACGGGGGCCGGATAGTGATGAACAAAAAATTTTTAATTTTTCACTTTTTTACATTGAAAAAATGTTTTGGAGCACTCGTTTAAAAAAATTTTCGTCACTTTCCGGCAGAATTTCTTTCACTTTCGGCACATTTCCGGCACTTTCACAGAATAAGCGTTTTACTTCCATTTCACACTTTGCAGATCTATTGTCAGTAAAGACGACTTTAATACTTCTGCCAGTTGGAAACGAGTGAAAACTATAACTATGCCCTTTTAGTGATCCTTTAGGTATTTCAGTTGAAAGAAAACTCGAAATGAATTGAAAACTATTCTGCAAAAAAAGAACTGAAAGAAATAAGTTTAAGAGTTATCGAAATAAAAGAAATGCAAATACATAAACAGAAAAATAGAAGTAAAAAATAGCGGTGATTTATAATGGCCAAGTAAATATAAAAAAGTAAGTTGAAGTATTTTTTAGCAAATAGCGCTTATAGCAAAACTCATTTAACTCATAGCTCATTTAATGAATTCATTTACTACTGTACTTGATATCAATGTTTTAGCATATGCTGTGTCAAGCTCGACTTATACCGGTGAATTTTCAATTTCTAAAATGGTACTCTTCATTTAAACAAAAATGTTATGATATGAAACAGAAGCACTTTGACAGCGTGAGAAACCAAGCATTACTTGCAGTCCCCTTGATTTTGCGGGCAAGGGGGCAGAGGGGTATGACAAGGAATTGGAGCCTGGATCAAATCAGCACATGGGGTTCCTCCCCCTCTGGCGTGTTGCAAAATTAGACACCTTTTCAGCTCGAAGCCAATTCCACACGTCGCCGAACAACCAAGAAATTCGCAGGATATTTTGCAGTCTGCAACCAAAACAGCAAGATGAGATATACTTCTGTATACTTGTCCTTATCATTTTCTCCCAGAAGGTTTCTTAAACAACTAGCCTAGCTAATGTTACAGTTTTTTTATAAACACAATTAGGGTCAAGCCTGGATGGTGTGATATTTCTACAAAGAAAAGACAAATGGATAAGTTAATTTTCCATTTTTGGTTCTAAATATTGTATTAGGTTTCTTTATTGAGTTAGTTTTTAACTAATAAAAGTTATTCCTTTAGAACCCTCATTGTTATGTACTTTAGCGGTTACTTGAACTACATAGCATAGCACAAAAATTACGCAATTCGACTTTGTGTTTTGTTTGAGATTGATATGTCTTTAAAAAAAAACAGATGCAATGCAGCGTCACCATTTGCTTTGCTGCCATGCCTGCAGCCATAGGGATTAGACGTGCGCAAATTAGTAGAATCATACAAAGTTGTACAGTTTAAGCCAAGTTGGCGAAGTATTTGTTGCCGTGTTTAATCTAAGCGCTGGCAAAGCTTTGCATATACTGTACTTCAATACTTTTCGACTGTAGTTACTGCGTTCATTTAAATTTCATGTGTTTTAATTTCTTCGTTTTAAGAAATTCAAATCTTAAATATGTTTAATCAGAAGCACTAAACTGAATGCTGGCTTATGATTATTTGGAAAGGAAACCCAAGCAACAGGTCAAAATCAACTTTTACCGACAATGGAATGCAAAAGTTGTAAACACGGTGGAAAAGTACAATTCTGACAACGACACATATTCAATTACCACGCAAAAGCTAACGACAGTGGAAACAAATGATGCTGGATGTTCTGGATAGTGGATACGTTAAGTGTAAAATTTAATTGATTCAAAAATTTTTAGTTATCTTAAGAAACTTAAATTAGCTGTCATAATTTAAATCTAAGTAGAAGTTGAAAATTTTGCTAACAGTGTTTCAATGAACTGTAACTGATTAAAGTATGATACTAAGGTCTTTGCCAGATAAAATTAAAAATTAAGCAAGGTGACACTAAAACAGAATAAATATTTTATTTTTACGCATATTTCCTGCTCCGTGCATGACTATTTAATGTAAAATGTGTGTAGTAACATTAGACCTATTTGAAACATTTTTAAATTGCAAGGAACTTAGTGCTTTGGCTGGACAGTCGGTCATGTTAGATTATTGTTTGTAATAAATAGACAGTGTTCTATCGTGATGGCTTTGTATGCTTCTTTACTCTTTTAAATCAATTTTAATTTTCACAAATCCCGAATAGCAAATAAGAAAGCGACCATAAAACATCTAAACCCTCTAGTGTTTCTGTTAACTGAAGGATAACTATCATCTACTACATCTACCACATCAAAAGATACCAAAACCAAAAAGTCATTTTACATAATTCTACAAGTAAACGATGATTTACACTAAAATGACTATGCAACAGCAACAGCAAAAATAAAGCAGAACGAAAATCTATGAACACATTATTACGCTACACGTTATTGACTAGTTTCGATAAGACTAGAAACCGAGGCTTACTTAATTTTGCATACAGCTTAGATCGATTGCGTCAATGCGTGTGTACTTTACTTGGTTAGCGTTTATGTCTATTGTGTACTTGTCAATGTATATATTATGTATGCAATTGTTGGATACATCACATTTGGGGGTTATTGGAGGCATATTTGGTCACCTGGGCTTAGCATGAACATGAACACGAACCAGAAGAACAAGAATTAGAACAAGAACAAAAATAGAAACCCGAGCCAGAGCAAAACCAAGAACAGCGAAAGAGCAAGAGCAAGGGCATGAGTAAGAGCAAGAGCAGAGAAAGAGCAAGAACAAGGGCAAGTGTAAGAGCAAGAGCAAGAAGAAGAACAAGAACAACAAGAGCAAGAAAACCAGAACAAGGACAAGAACAATTAAACAAGAACAAGAAAAACAAGTATGTAGAACAAGAACAAAAACAAGAGATAGAGCACAAGCATGAGCAAAAGCAAGAGCAAGAAGAACAAGAAGAACGAGAACAATAAGAATAAGAACAAGAACAAAAAAAACAAGAACAAGAAGAACAAGAACAACAACAATAGCAAGAACAAGAAAAACAAGAACAAGAAGAACAAGAACAACAAGAGTAAGAAGAACAAGAACAATAGCAATAGCAAGAGCAAGAAGAACCAGAACAAGAACAAGAACAAGCACAAGAACAAGTCGAACAAGAACAAAAAGAACAATAACAAGAAGTAAAGCAGAACAAGTAAAACGAGAACAAGAACAAGAAGAACAAGTAGAAAAAGAACAAGAACAAAAACAATAGCAAGAGAAAGAGCAAAAACAAGAACAAGAGCAAAAATAGGAACAAGACCAAGATCAATAGCAAGAGCAAGAGCAATAACAAGAACAAGAGCAAAAACAAGAGCAAAAGTAAGAGCAAGAGCAATAGCAAGAAGAACAAGCACAAGAAAAACAAGAACAACAAGAACAAGAACAATAGCAAGAGCAAGAGCAAACAGAGCCAGAGCCAGAACCAGAACAAGAAAAAAGAACAAGAACAAGAACAAAAACAAGAAGAAGAACAAGAAGAACAAGAAGAACAAGAGCAAGAAGAACAAGAACAAGAAGAGCAACAACGAGAACAAGAGCACGAGCAAGAGCAAAGGCAAGAGCAAGAGCAAGAGCAAGAAGAACAAGAACAAAAGGCCAATGATACGGGAAGGGACCGAACTCAAAGAAAATACACGTTCAACAAGTTAGAGTCGACATCACGCAAAAAAAAACTTGAATTACCAAGCAATATAGTGCACTTATTGAATCCAAAAATAGTGGCTGCAAAATTGGAAAGAAGGAAATGTTGTTAATCAAAATGCATAAGATTGATTCTTTTGTGTCTACAACATATATAATTTGTGCACAAGAAAACCAAACAATTTAATGCCGCTTGTCTGGTTGAAGAGGTTTGGCTTATAAAAGAAACAGTGTCTTAACCTTGAGACAAATTACAAGTCGCCGGTGTCAACGCAAAGAAAAGAAAAATAGGTGATCAGACCAGCCAAAAACTTCGGCCGAAAGTCTACAGGAAGTTACAGTTTTACAAGTGGTGTGACAGGCAAGCCAAGGTTGAAAGTAGGTATAGGACATGCCCTTACAACCAAAAACGTAAGGCGTTGAATTGAAGGCAGTACAAAAACGGGTTTGTTAAGTTTACTTAGTTTGTGATACTGCACCCAAAATTTACCCCAACAACTTCTGAGCAACTAACGAGCGACCATGCAGAATTGGGACCAGAACAAAAATTTCCTGTGAACTCGACGCAACTGTAACTGATGCCCAAAAAATGTTGAAAATGATAAAATGTACCAAAACAACTAACACCCAGATAGCAACAAATTTGGCAAAAATCAAGTGTTTTCACTGTCAAAAAAGGGATCAAATAAGGCTTGCGAGAAGAAAGCCCGACAAGTTAAATTCAACGGGAGTCAGCAGTTAAAACTGTGCAGCCGAAACTTGTGAAAGCATTAACTCAAGCTGAAACAAAAGCTAATTACCATAACCGATGGTTAAAGCTACATCTATGCTGGTTCAATTGTTTCGCCATTAGCAGCAAATACAGCATGAATGCAACGGCGAGACCGACTTACCTGCCCTAACCTATCATCCTGAACCAAATGAAAGAACCAGATAGATAAAGCGCAGCACGAAGACAAGAGCGTCAAAAGCATAAAAACTTTACAATCGCAAAGAGCTTATAATGGGAGAATATGGAAGCCAATGAACAAATTCGAAACGAAAAAGTCACTGGCGGTTCATAGCTTAGACCAAAGCATATAGACGGACAGAATTAACCAGTAGGTACCTGTTTGGTTGTAAAACTGGTGAATATAATTACGTCTATTAGCTATACCACAAGTGCCAGGTGACAAAAGGTTCTTGTGACCTAATTTTCTGAAAACCAAGGGTGAAAATTACTCAGCAACTAAGAAAATATGCATATAAACAAGAAATAAAAATTTTAATGAAGAAAAATGTGAATTAAACTGAAGAAACCTTGTCAATATTATGAAGCAGTGTATAAAACAAGAACGAAAATTGGTCATTATAAAATTTGAAGAATTGTGATACCGTTGTGTACAAAAAATATAGCAAACTGATTGTCGATTTCTCATAACTTTTTTTTTTAAATTTGCCCTTTTCGCTGTCCGTATCTCCTTAAAATAACAATTATAGCCCAGGCTATACGGTCACAACTTGGCGCAAAACGCCGAAACTTGCCCTCAGGTTTGGTGGGTCAAACTTCAATCTTTGACTGAAAGTTAGCTCCACAAATCAAAATTTTCAATCTCACTTATTTGTAACAATATCTTAATAATTGATAACTGATTATACTTAGTTTAATTAATAATTAATAATTGATCAATTGACACTAATTTGCATACACGGCGTGGTATTACCGATGGGCTGGGGGTTGATCAAAGCGAAATGCTCAGGCCGAAAAAATTCGTCTCATGGTCATAATTTGGCAGTTTAATTAATAATTAATAATTGATCAATTGACACTAATTTGCATACACGGCGTGGTATTACCGATGGGCTGGGGGTTGATCAAAGCGAAATGCTCAGGCCGAAAAATTCGTCTCATGGTCATAATTTGGCAGAATAAGGTCACCAGCATGGTCCATCGAAGAAGCTGTAACAAAGTACGGCATGTCGGTCTTATTCCGTTTAATCCACAGAACGCTTCGCTTTCTAACATGGAACACGTTTTACAAAAGTAATAATTAGACCGTTCCGCTGAATTTAATTTTTCCTTTTTTTAGATGCTTCGCAACTTGAAAGGGTTTCCTTGTGTCCTAAGAGTTTTCTGGAACTGTGATCGATGACGCGAGAACATAATATTCGTAACAGTTTTGTACAACTTTTTATTGAAATGAGATTTCCGTTAGAAAATTTTGAAATGACAAATATCAGAATTTGCCAACTAATTGTCAACAGTTGCAAAATGTTTTAATAGTATTAATAAACCTTACATACAATATTAAAAAAACCAACAACAACAATAAACTCACCATTTTGTCTTGAAGTTATGGTCAATCACACTCTTGCTTTGTTGTTCAGCACACACATATACACAATGACGCTGGAAAATTTCTTTCTTCATCTGTGGTACGTATTTCACAGTTGTCAATATGCAAATGAGATTTAAACGTACAGTACAGTGTGTTCGTAATTCTTGTCTTCGTACGTACGGACTTGGGCCTGCGACGCTAATGCAAATAGGCCTGTAGTCTGGAAATCCAATCGCGCACATCAATTTTATTAATTATTAATTACGTATTAATTTAATTGCATTAGCTTTATTTTGCACTTTAAATGTTATGCTCATGTAATATAGGGGCGATACAGCGACCGCAGCTAATTTGTATTTCACTAGCATTATTTCCACTCAAACGTGGAATTTTATTTTCGCTACGACCGATGCTTTTATTTTCACTCCATTGATGCTGCTTAGTTACCTGCAATTATGTAACTGACAAAATGCTGCTGAAACAATTGTTTGATATTTTATGATAAACTTTTTGCTAGACAATCTGTCAGAGCTATGTTTATCAAAATTTCAA
>JASANF010016375.1:0-30638 GCA_030248245.1 Trissonchulus sp. WLG1_4 | reverse complement strand
TATAAAACAGCAAAATCTGTCTTAGTAGCTTTCTGTTTAGTTCTTATTATTATATTATGTTTAGCAATAATGGTTTGTTCTATAATAAAGTATACTTATGTAGTTATGTATGTTCGTGATGTATTTTATTTTGCTCTTTAAAGTCAGACGTGTAATTTGTCTGTAACTTGTTTTAAATTAGCCTTTAAATTAATGGGTTTTATAAATTATGAAAATTTTAAATTGGATTCACGTCAAAACGGTTTCAGTTGGTGTAGATTTTACTAGGTTTATATATTTCTTAGGCCCTACATAAAGCATTTAGTTGAGAATCATTATTTAAAATTTGTTGTTTTTAATTAACATTTCGAATGACATTGTCTTGATTATCGTCGATGGCAAAAAGAGTGTGTTTACGGTCACAAAGTGTGTTTCTGTTACAGACGCATTTCTACCTGACTTTGTGTGGCTAATTGTTGTGTTGTTGTACTGGTACTGTAATCTAACTGGTTTTGTTCATTTTTTGCATTCTTTTGTGTCTGCGTACTGCGTATGCTTTGAAATTTTTGATTGTCCATTACTGGTTGGCTTGTGCTTGCAATGTTTGTACTTTTTTGAACTTCTGGTCATTCACAGCGACACTGAAACTTGTTTGATATAGATATAGTAATGCCTTTCTGTAAGTTAAGGCAAATATCAGGGAACGCAGGAGGGTGATTTTTTCAGAGTATGAACAGGTTCATTTTTCATGAAACTGATACTTTATGTCGTAGGCAACACATACTTTTACCGAGAGTAGCGGTCACTCGCAGAAAGTGCACCCATTCCAAGGAAATAGTGGTGAGTCCATGACTAACAAACAGAAGTACCTAATCTAGAAGAGTGACCCGATTCGCGGGAACAGTGGGAACTGCATTTTTGGCTGTCACGTTTTGATGCTGAAAACGGCTATAGCCAGAAAACAGTTTCTCTGGTCGCCGGATGGCCACAGACTATCAAACTCTTCCTATTATGCACTCTTGCTGTTATGAATATGAACCACGTCTACTACTTTGCGATATTATTTGTGGTGTGCATTCATAGTCAGTGTTGTGTTACTTTTTCATTGCGTGTTCGTTATTCCGTTCACTTTGATTATATATTTCCATGATATTGTGTATTTTTCAGTTGTTAGTGACGTCCAGGAGATATAGTAATATTGGAAGACGACGATGAAAGTTGGTAAATTTTTGATTGGTTTAACAATTGTGCAAACCTATGTATGGAATATATACGCAGTTTTTAACTCATTTGAAACGCAGATTTTATTTTTATATACATATTTAGGGTATCCAAATTACCAATTAATATGTAATGACTAATGTTTGTATTATTTGAAAATGTTACATTTGGCTTTGTCTGATTTTTCGAATTAAATATTACCTGAATAATTAATTGATTGTATATCTGTTTCTCAACAAAACTGCGGTACCATTTTTGTCTTAACAATTAGTTTTCTATTCTTATTTTTGTCGTCGTGAAATGTACTTTTATTTTTTGTTTTATTATTTCTAAATTAGTTTCTTGACTCGTACTGACGTCATGTAACCTGTGCAGTTTTTTGCCTTTGTTCTCAGTGGAATAAATAATATATCTTCTCCTTTCAGCTTTTCGGTCCGTTTTTCTTTCCTAGGCAGTAGACTGGAGGTTTTGAGATTTTTACGCGACCCCCTCAGGCCGGCGTGTATGTATTATGTATTAAATTCATGGTCTTAAATTACCACGATAATCTGGGTAGGTGGAATTTCTACCGTTAATTACTAACTGAATGGTAGGTACTAGAGATGGGATCGGTTCCGAACCGATCCCATCTCTACGTTGAACGTTTACCAGAAAGTTTATTTGCAGAACAGAAACCAAAGATGTCTTGTTAAATTCAATTAAAACTGTCTGTGCAAATGCCGTCTAGTTTATTACCTTGAAAACTAGCTTTCAAAAGTTTCACAAGCAAAGTATGTCATGTTCAGGTTAACATTAACTAGTTTTTTCTTTTGCGCAACTCAACCGTTGTTAATTATGTAGTAAATTCTTGGCTTCCTTATCTACCATTGAAGCATGGAGATTTAGTGTTAGGGCTCTACCAAACAAAGCAAAGTAGACTAAAAAGGAATAGGAAAGTAGAAATATATAAACAGCAATAGAAAAAATTATATATTCATGCGGGGCATTTAGAAACTTTGACAATAAGTAAACAATTATGTTTTTAGCGAAGCTAATACCTACATAGTGTCATCATACATGTACACGGGGTCTCGGTCTGGGGGGGGGTTTGTCCCGGATTTTTTGAAATTTTAGGTGGGCTTGTCGCGACGTTTCAGGGGCTTGAACTGACGAAAACGCAAAAATTTCTAATTTTAGCCTAAAATATGCAAATTCTGCAAAATTTGGATATTTTTAGCGTTTTTTTTCGCTTTTTGCTCATTTTTGAAGCATTTTACGGTGGTCTGGGGCTGTTTTTCAGTTTTCAGGCACTTTTTTTTCATCACCAAGGAGGGGGGCTTGTCCCGACGGGTCAAATCTGAGGGGGGCTTGTCCCGAAATCTCCAATCTGGTGGGGGGCTTGCCCCCCCCAGACCCCTCATTAGCGATCGACCGGAGGCTCCGGCTCCGGCTCCGGCCGGATTTGAGCCTCCGGCTCCGGCAAAAAAAGTGCCGGAGCCGGAGAATTTTTCATTGTTGAAATTTTGGCAAAAAGTTCAAATTTTAAGAAAAAATCAAGGCTAACGGAAAGATAAATCGGTTACAATACTCATATTACTGCCGACTGCAATGGAGGCGACGATCCCTCTGCACCATTATGTAATTCTACTATTACGTTCGCCCTTTAATTTCAATTTTCTGGTGGGAAAAAGTTTCTGATTACGTCTCCAATTGACCAAATTCGACTTGAAAACAAAAGTTTGTCACATTTCTTTGGAAGCTGCCACCCCCCGATTCCTGCAACTATGTACGTAATTTAGTGTTTTCAGCTCGACTGTTAGGTCTGATGTCTTTGGCCGGTCAAAATTAGTATATAATGTTTGCACAGTATGTACTGTTATCTCACAAACGGTGTGTTAAAATTACAAAAAAGTTCATTTTAACCCATTACAAAATATCGAAAAGCCATGCCCCAAAATTTTTTCCTGGCTACGCCACTGAGATACGCCTCGGGGGCCGCAACCCCCAGAAGCTAGAGACATTTACGGCATCTACATCTACAAAGTGCAATCTTTTCCAAATTTATCTATATTTTGGGGAACCCTTGTTGACAATTTCGTAAGGTTCGATTAAAAGGGGGGCTCAGATGGACTTCCTGAACCACCCTCTGACTACACCTTCGGCACCCATACTGGTCAGTTTGACCAAATTTTCGACTTTTATCAATGTTGACGAAAATTTTTTGTCAGATCTCTCTAAACAATGACCAGGACCAGTGGCCAATTTTGGTTGCATAGGCGCGTAAGAACATAATGTATAGAAATGTGGCGTGAGTGTTGAAAAATTTCAGAATGCTGTTTCGGAAAAAAAATGAAAAAATTTGGTCAAAATTGTCAACATATACAAATTGATTTTTTTAAAAACACTGCCTCCGGCTCCGGCTCCGGCTCCGGCTCCGGCATTTTCTATCCGGCTCCGGCTCCGGCTCCGGCAAAATTTTACCTCCGGTCGTTCGCTACCCCTCATGCACATCTGTCAGTGTCATTAGTGAATTTCTTATTTTTGAATTCAGTCGAAATTCAATAGTGAATTTCTTATTTTGGACTTCAGTCGAAATTCAATAGTGAGTTTCTTATTTTTGAATTGAGTCGAAATTCAATTGCTTATTTTGCAAAAAAGTTTTTATTATGGTGTGAAATTTATGCTTCTTGTACAGGCTGACTTACTACTATGAAGAGTACATAATAGCGTCTCACTCTATATAGAAGAAGAGTGAGACATTCTCCAGCCTGCCTGTGTTCTAGCACAGGCAGATGCGCTGGTCGTTTTCGGGCTGCATGTTGACATTCTATGCAACATGTGACTGGCCAATCAGAAGCGAGCTTCTATTCTCTGATTGGCAGACGCCTGTGGACGTGCTCCAATCATAAAACTGGATAAGATAAAAGGTTAATAACTCATTATTTATTCATAGTCTGCTTGTAAAAACATTAAAAAAGGTTTGCAAATACCTTTGGGGATATTTTGGCAAACTTTCAGCGAAATTGATTGAAATACTTTGAAGAAATTCAGAAAAGTTTATATCTCAAAAGTTTCTCAATCAATTTCGCTGAAAGTTGGCCAAAATATTCCTAAAGGCATTTGCAAACCTTTTTTAATGTTTTTGCAAGCAGACTATGAATAAATAATGAGTTATTAAGCTTTTATCCCTATCTTAATGCTTATCAACACATCAGCGATTATATACTAATGTGTGTTACGCAGGGAATCTACGCGCTGATTGGCCAATCACATGTTGCATAGAATGTCAACATGTAGCCCGAAAACGACCAGCGCATCTGCCTGTGCTAGAACACAGGCAGGCTGGAGAGTGTCTCACTCTTCTTCTGTATAGATTGAGAAGCTATTATGTACTCTTGCTACTATCTAGGAGATTATGTACCTAGGCTTGAAACCGAAATAATGACGTCCGGACTCCGGGCCAGGCTGAATCGCGGGTCTACAGCGTATCTATCTATTTATTATCTAACTAAACTAACCAACTAACTAACTAACTACTGTGAAAACCTTGAGCTTAAGCAAACCCTTATTAAAATTCACAGGAAAACACAAAATCTCGCCAAAAACTATTGTAAATATATCATGGGGCAGGGGCAAACACAAACAATTTGGGGGAATACAAAAATATACGGCCGCAGCCGGAAAGCCAGGCAGAGGAGAGGACAACCGACCGTCGAGAAATTCGTTGACATATCTATCTTCACTAAGCCAGACAGTTTACATGCCGAATGATCAATTAATGTGCATATGTTGAATAGTTAAATAATTGTTTTAACCTTTATTCAGAGACATATGTACTTCATAATGGAAATAAAAGAAGCATTCGTTAATAATTATTGTTGAGAATTTTCATATTCAGCTTCGGTGTTCTAATTATTTTTGAGTTACATTGCATTAAAGATTACGGGATTTAATCTAGTGGACTAAATTTGGGAATATTTTCTGTCAACCCTCAGTAAGCCCGTTTTTTCCCCAATTATTCCAGCCGAAGGTTTTTAGGCGGCGGCCTCAGCCGCCGCGTATATACTATAGTGCAAAAGGTCTTTTAACACGTATCTGCTTTCATAGTGTAAAATTGCACTGTACCCTAGGTCAGAGAAATACATTATTTGTGTGGGTGTGTGCTCATGCTGCGTGATAACAGTAGCTAGTGTAACGTATGTATGCGATCAAAATACACTGCTATGCAGTGTCGTGTGAAGGCACTCAGGCAGACTGACAATGCAGTTGTTACGCAACGGTCTTCTCACAGCAGCAATGTCGTCATTGTTGTTGTCTTATATGATTGCATGTAGTCCATGTAAAACTGCTGGCAGGTCGTGAAAAACCACTTTGTGTGGGTGTGTGTATCATGTACACGTAGGCATAATACATTGTACGTATTTAGCGACAAGCAAGTAGCAACACTGGGTGTGCGAGCGTGTGTCAGATCACACACAACATGTTCGCAATAATCTCATTGAACAGTGTTGCGACGAAACCTGTTGTGCAATGTTTTGTAGATTATATATCAGCGCATTGGAACCAGAAGATGTTTAATTTAAAATGCCACTGCCAACGACGCGTGGTTCGGCTATGGCGTGGTACAGCTATGTATGTCATTGAGCTTAGTGACTTTTAAGCTATGTATGTACCACTGCCTTTGCAGAAAATTTGCCACTCAAGTGCATTGTTTTTTAGAATTGACAAATTTTTCGTGTTGTGAAATATTTTTCAAAAGCATTATGCTGTTTGTTGTACATGAAAGTATGAAACAGGATTCACAAACAGGATTCACAAACACAGTCCAACTGCCAACTCCTCATGTATGTATGTACCGTGTAATGCGGAATGATGTTAATTAACCAAAGTATCATGAAACTTTATACGGCCTCAGCGGCTGACCGTATAAGCTGGAGCTGCGGTTGGCAAGCGATTTTTAGCGTGAACTCAAAACCAGGCTAACCGGAAAACATCGCGATTTCGGAAGTGAAGGTCACCCGTAGAGGCAAATTCAGACCTATATTTGATTGTAGCTTATTTAGACTGTGCCATTTAAATTTTTCTAAAATACAACCATTTCTTACCATTATTGCAGACATTGCTAATGTCGGATAATATGCACAGCTTGAGAAAACGAAACATGTGATTTCGTTACGGAAAGACTATCAAGAGTACAAGTTAGTCGCAGAAGTCATGCCACGAAAATAAGTGACGCATCTTTTTTTGTCAGACTTTAACTAAAAAATGAGATTAAGACTGAGAGTGGTCATGTTTATTTGCTTGAAAAGTGGTGGCATTGAAAAATGTTGGCGCCGCGTTCTATATTCGAAGAATAGCCTCAGCATTAAAAGCATGTCGCAACGAAATTTATCCTAAATTAATTAAACTCTACTCGCAAAACGTGCTTGTTTGTTAAATCTTAGACGAACCTTTTTGTTCCTTCTAGAGAAGGAACTATTGTTTTGAAACTAACTGTTCGCAGCGTTAAACGCTGCTGAGCAGGCTGCATAGCCTATATGTTTTGTGTGTGTTTTCAGCCTGGGAGTTGGCAGCTGATTTTTGTCTGCGTAAATTCATAAAAATCAATAATCGATGTAGAGTATTGTAGTGTGCTTTTTCAGCCTCGGCACCGTAATGTTTCACCAGCAGTATATAAGAGCTCCTGGATAACACTGTTTATCGCTTCTTAGAGCTGAGGTGCTCAGCTCAGATCAAAGCGTAATTTGGGCTGAATGGCTCGCTGCAGCTGGATGCTTAACATCCTGCAGCACTTTTTTGTAAATGTACTTACATACGTAGGTAGTAGGGTAAGTATATACCTAAGTTACGCAATGTAGTGTACAGCAGGGGAATAGATACAATTCAATTAAACTTGAAAGGTAGACACCGGGGAAGGAACATTGCCCCTTTTGGGGCCTACTTGTTTAAAATTAAAACATTAATGGATACAAAAAACAATCAACTTGAACAAATAGCTGGTGTCTCAAAACTATGCAAGACAAAACGGATTAGTTTAGATTAGTTTATATCTTATATCTATTGTTCTTGCTGTGTAGTTTATTTTAAAAGCTATACGTTTTCTCAATATTTCTTCTTGGCAACTATGGCCATGCTTTTAATAGAATTAACTCAGCAATAGTCTTTATTAAGGCATTATTTTAACTGCCGGTCTTAAAAAGCTAATTCTTGCCCACTTTCTTAATCCCCGGCAGTCCATTTCGAAACCAATTATGTCAGTCAATTTAGAATAAAGTTGGTTTGAATTCAACTTAGAGTGAGGCTTATCTTAGTGAAACTAGGCAGTTCAGTTGATTTATGGCGTAAGGACGTTTTTGAGCATAATTTTGTTTTTGCGGAAACTTACCATTAAATTTTGATCAGTGAAGTATTTTTGACGCGTTTGAGACGTTTATACATTTCCTACTACTTTTAGATCCATTCTCAAGTAACACTAACAATATGTCTACTGTCTAGGTATTTCTTTTTACCTGTTGCACACAAGACTTGACAACACGTTGGAATGCCAAAATGTGCCAAGTGATGCTGCATGATGACGATAGACTGATAGACTAGTGATATTGTAGGTATTGGAGTTACTACTCGTAGCCTAGTCTAACTCCAACACAAGGAAGTGGTGAATCTATGCGTAATGCTCGGCCACCTTGTGGGCGTAAAAAAATAAAAGTATTTTCTGAATTTAGGAGCACAAATCTTCCTGGAGCTGCGGTTACTTATCTATTTTCGTTTAGTCAAGTCAATGTACATAATCAAATTTATTTTATGTGAATGTCCTGAGCAATTCAGTCACAAAATTTTAGAAATGTTGGGTCGCAAACAGAAATAGAAATTGTCATTTTGGAAAAAATGGTGAAATGAAGTCCAAAATTTGAGTCAGATTGTCACTTTGGAATTATATGAACTTTAAGGATTGTTCGACTTAGTTTGTTGATTTACCCGATAATAGTCTTTTTGTTGTTGCAATTTTTGTATTTGTTTTGTTGCCACATTTTTGTTGGAAATGCTGACATAAATGTGTGAAACATGAACTGTTCCTGAGCAGTTCAAAAAATATCTAGACATAGTTTTTATCTCAGTTTTGTGCCAAATTTGTCAGGAATAAATCAAAATTTCCGGTTGCTTAATTAGCTTTGTTATGGTTCTATTACGCCTGTTGATAAGGATTCAGCTGCACTTTTTAACGCCTTTAAGCAGCAATTTGTTCACAGCAGTTTTTCCAGGATTTTCTGAGAGTCTTGAAAAATCCATTAGCCTTTTGGACACCATGTAGGTATTGTCTTGAATAGAAGACTGCAATATTGCGGGATTTTTTGATTACTCTACGGATGAATTTTATGCAAGCTTGAAGCATATTGGAACAAAAAATCTTAAAATCTTATCATTTCTTGGGCCTCTAAGGATACGAAAATGTTTAACTAGAAAACAATAAAGCTAGTTATTCTGCTGCGTTACTTTGCAAAGGGACAACGGCTTATGTGCTATGAAAAAACTTTTGTGGCAAAATTTTTCAACTTTTGACTGGTTTTTTACGTTTTTCCGTTTCAAAACAATTAAAAATTTAGGCAGTAAAGTGCTTGATAGTTGGTACAGAACTTTTTATGAAACTACCCAAAATAGTGTGGAAAACTCTAAATAAGGTCTTTAGTGTGTCTTTAAGGTGTTATGATGGTTGGCGTGTAACCCACAAAACAATGCACTGCTAATTCTGCAACTGCTAAATTTATGATATCAATACACGAAGTCTGAAAGAAAGTAGAATTAATGTGTTTTGAAACTTGGAAACTTTTGTAATTGTTTTAAAAAGCCTTTTTAAACAATATGGTTAGTTTCGTGCTTGCAGTGATTTTGTTTGGTTTATTTCAGACACACTTTTGAAACAGCTGAAAGTTGTTCCTTTCTGAAGATATTGCGAAAATGAAAATCCATTAGGCTACCTACAAGCACATTGCTAAATAATAAAATTTAGGTAGGTACTTTTAACAAGCAGAAATTTCAACAGTAGAACATGTGTATTTCGCATTCATTTTTATTTTTATCCTGCAATATTAGATTAGATTTCTCATTATTTAATAAGACAGTGTAAAATGAACTTGAAAACTTTTATTAAGTGAGAAAATTAACATTGTCAAATAGAAAGGACTTTTTCAACTTGTGACTTTATGAAACGGCTTTCAAAGGCTTCCTTCTTGCGAAAGCCTAAACTGTAATTCATCAAAATAAATATTGGGCAGATTATGACACTCTTTACTCCGCCCAGTTTGGCAACATGGTAAGTGCGTTTCCCTTTTAGCAAACTTTTGTCATATCTTGTATTTGTCTACTCTCGATGATTTTGCATGTACAGTACCGACCAAAGTTACCTGCTACAGACTCTGGAGTCTAAGCGGAGTCGGAGTCTAGAGTTACTTCGAGTCACTTTCGGAGGCAAAGTAGTAGTAACATATATACTTTGCCTCCGGAGTCTGTAACAGAGCAATTTTGGTCAGTACTGAGCAAACCATAATTTTCACTGTACGAAGCTTCATCAAGCAAAAGAATGTAGCTTCATCTCTATGCACGAATTTGCATATGCATTTATTTCTATTTTTAACTGCTTCTAATTTTTTACAAAAAAACATTCGACAACACAGTTGTATGCCGATTTGCATGCCAAAATGTTGGATCAAAACATATTTGTTATCAATTAAAATGTTAATACATATTTATTAAATGGTAATTGAATTTTGTGTATGTATTAGCCTTAATGCTGAATAATATATTACATAATTAATACTCATTTTCAACTCATGTCTGAAACTTGGTTGACTTAGCTTCAACGACAATTTACTTTAAAGTGATAATCTTGATATCCTTGCACTTTAGAATATTGCTCCACTGTTTGGAGAGTGAAGAGATGTATGTATGTTTTTTAATCAACAATAAGTTTTGTTTGTCCATTCGGCAAGTATTTTGCTTAGTTTTTTTAAATATATAAACTAGTAACAATTAGTAAAAGTTAAAAAATTTGTAATCTACTCTTATAGTTTTCAAAACTTTTCGCTTGAAATTCTTGGAGTTTTTTCATTATAAATTTATATGGACTGGAAGGTAACTGTTTTTACTTTATTTGATACGAGAAACTTTTATTCAATATTATAAAAATAAAAGCAAAGTCAGTAGAGAAGATAACATGTCAGAAAACAAATTTATTCCTAGACATCGAAAAAGACCTGTGTTTTTCCGCTAACATAGGAAAAACCATGAATTCTAAATAAGTGAAATATTACTGAAATTATGCTAATAATTTGACAGTCAACGTAATGAAGTTATCCAGGCTATACTAAGGGTAGTGCTACTTTCAGTTAAGCAATGCGAATTAGCTGATACTTTACATATAATATTATGTTGTTTGGCTTGGTTTCTTTGTTAACATTGTTTTCTACACTATTTAAATTTAATTAATTTATCACTAGGTTTGCCATTGATAACTTCTTTTTTTTATTTTTTAACTGCTTAAAAATAAGTTTTTGTAAAACCACATAATAGATTAGTCAATTATATGTTTGCAATCTTCACGTCTCCTGTACACACACGCACCTTGAAGTCTAATTTCAAACCAAACTTCATGAACCATTCTTTAGACTCCCAGTAATTAGTTATTAAGATGTTAAAATGTTGACTTTTGTGCATACCAAATCAGTAAGTCTAAGAATATCTTTTATGCCAAAATGACTATGCTGTTAATTTATTCATTATAGCGTGTCATATGTTCGCCTTTCACTTGAGTGCACAGCATGGGAACTTGGACTCTAGCTATATTCCACTTTCGGCACAAAGTGTTTTTAACCAATCAAAAATCTCAGCATTATTTAGATAAGCTTGCTCCGCTAGCATAGTGGTAATCTGATAGTTGCTCTTTTGACTATGAAAGAATTGTTCTGCGATCAGCTTATAAAAGCTGATGAGATTTCATTTTAATCTGAGAGGATTGAACTAATGCACATAGACATACCTTGTCTACATACATATGTACATTGTCTATTTATTGCAAGCAAAGTTAGAAGTTTATTGCTTGAGATTAAGACACATTCTCCTGAAATACCAGATAAGCCAAAATTAATAATCAGCTGGATAGTTGATATATGTATTCGAAAAAATTTTGCTTTATACAAGTAAATTTAATTTTATGTTTAATCCAAGTAACTACCGATTAGATTCAGTACGTTTAAGTTAGTAAAAGAATGGGCCCCAAGTCATGCTATACATCGCATAATATGACCTATATTGGAACAGAACCACCCATTTCTGAATCTACAAACTAGCGCTATATACCATTTGATCTGTCTACTGGGTTAGTCCTGAGCTGTCATTAATCGTCTCAAGTAATACCAAAATTGTCATCTTACTCAATTTTACTTAATTTGTTTACATATGTGATTGTGTAGCCTAGTGATGTGTTTCTATAAGTCAAAATAATTTTGTTTTCAGGTGAAGGTATTTTTGGTATGCACTGATTAATAGCAGTAAGCTAATTTGACACACAATTTGTATGCATTTGTCAAAATATATTACATATTTTAATTAACTGTCGCCTGAAAAACTGCGTAGTTTTGTGTGTATGTAGTTTGTTTCAAAGTTCTGTAGGCTCTATATGCCCAACAGGAACGTGTTGATAATGTACTTTTAGTTTTATGGCATCGAAATTGTAATGACTAATGAAGTTGAACAAGCGTTAACCAATGTTATTTAACTGTTTATGGTTAAAAGGTATCTAATTAATTAATTTCATAAACTTGGCGAAAACAGTCGTATTCATTAGAAGTCTAGTTTTGATGAAAAAGCGCAAAACAAAGTAACACGATAAGACAGTTCACCTGTTGCATGTGCACGCTATGAGGATAGTTCTTGCAATATGTAGCCAGGTGCAGTGAAAACGTTTCTATATGATTAAGGAGAGTATGTTATTGGTTAAAGCCTGTTTTGGCTGTCAGGTTCCTTAGTGGAGATAACCAAGTATTGAATCTTTATAAAACCAAATTCATCTTTGCTGATTTAAATAATTGATTGAATGCTCACCATAGATAGAGAGGATGTTTATTTCCGTTTTTAAAGAAATAAATACAATGACAAACAGACTAGCTTTTAAACTGTTTTTTTATGTTTCGGGTTGTTATGGCGCCCGTGTAAGCCTGCACAAACTGCATAAATAGTTGCTACAGAATCAAACAAAATTTGAGTCATTATTGGTTACTCATGCTCAGCTCAGTGCTGCTTGGCGATGACTTAGTAGCAAGCAGTTTTGGCGCTTACTTACTGTATAAATTATGAAGTATTCCGCGAGGATTTAACCTTCACCATTGTGGCTTACAATTTAAGCTAGCTCAATAGAGTTAAGGGGGTAGTGTCGCGAAAGCAGTCGATTTTGCGTAACTGTAAAACATTTTTAGAAAAAGATAAGACTTTGTTCTTTATATATTTTTAAAATATATGTTAAGGCAAGTATTTTCGCCAAGTTTCATCAAAATTGATGCAGTATACTGTTTGCAGTGAGGTCGCAAAGTCGGAAAAATGACGTTTTAAAAACCTATTCACATTCGATTTTTTCGTGACAATTATCAACTTATTTGTTTAGTTTGTTTACATAGACTAAAAGGACATATGTTGTGGTTTATGCACACCAAATTTAGTGCAAATTGCTTGAGTGGTTGCGGAGTAATACCTGTTTGAACTATGAAACTGTGCGTAAACAGTGAAGTACTCACAGCAATAATGATAAATTGTGAAAAATTTAGACGCTTATTTTGAAATCAAAAGAAAAACGAACCTTCATTTTTTTTTTCTTATTTGTGGCAAAAAACTGTGCGTCGAGACGCTATGTGTACTTCACAAGCTGGCCAATCTGATATCTGGCTTAATTTTTTGAACTTTCATGTCCTTATTGTGTGATGTCTGGCTTACAATCGGTGATTGGTTCAAGATATTGGTAGATATTGGTAGTCTAGTGTCTCGCAGTACTTATTTAACACAGTATAGCATTGGACTAGTTTCTCAGTGAACGTACAAGTTCAAAGCAAAAAGATCTCTTTTTGCAACCTATGAGCAAAATTGCTTTCGCGACACTACCCCCTTAAACAAAACAGGACAGTTAGGTGCTTTATCTTAGGTTTAGCACTGGTGACTCAAATCCTAATTCTGGGGTAAAATTATCCTCGTTAGTTGCTTATTAACAGTGATTAATGGCAGCTCTTTAAGGTCTAAAATTGTTTCAAACTTTTTTAATCTTTTTAATCTTTAAACTTTTTAATCGAAACCATGCATCTGAATAAAACATTTAAGTATGTGTATGTTTCGACATCTTTCACATAGACTACGTCTTGTCATTGTGTTTTAAATTTGATGCTCATGGATATGCTTATGCAGTTACCTTGAGTTATGGTTAGGTACGAATGGATGTTGTGCATAATAGCATATTTACCTGTTATAGCAGGTTACATTAAAATTGTTCATCATTTCAGATAATTATAGTCTTTCATAATAAGTAGTTCCAACCTCGACAACTTTATTGTAGTGAACCTCGTGTAGCTTAGCTGTAAATCTAGATTGCTTCCCAAATTGCCTGTTAAACATAGGCATAAATACATTTTAATCGGTTATCATGTTTTTTAAAGTTTTTGAAACCTAATTTGCAGTTTTTTGTTATGTTACTGTTATTATTATGTTGTTATGGTATGTTATGTACTTCAGTGATTATTATAATTTCAGTGAGTGGATCAACTCTACAGCTTTTTTCGATTAGTGTTAAGCAAAAGGAACACATGACATTAGATATTTTTTGCATCATCACTAAACTAGTGGCTTGCTGTTAGTGTTCGTTAGTGTTAGTGTTAAGTGCTAGTGCTAGTGTTGGCGCTGTTTATCAAGTCACTGTAAAGCCACCAGAATATTAAACTCTTCTTTTTTTGTAGCTTTACTCAGCAAAATTGTAAATTTTGCAGTTTCACAATTCGACTTATATGCTAATAATAGGTTATACTGAATTTTCTCCTTTTCGTCACGTTCCATCGTTTTTAGCGGGAGCTGTTTCAACTGTTTTCTAGTGATAGTTTTCAATACGTTCAAACTACTGGCATGGGGTTTTGTAGTACATACATCTTAATGTAATTTTTCTTAATATTAGATTCACTGTCGCTTGTTTCAAAAAAGTGTTATACTTTGTATAACATTTTTCATCGTACATAAATATTTAACTAACTCTCAAATTTTAATTTTTTGTTTTATTCAATGTTTTTTAAGGTACAAGATCTGTCTACCCCATTTGGTAAGAAAACGCGATCACGCAATCTTTGAACGCGCAATTTAGTTCAAGAAAATTTCTTGCTTGCTTCCTAGAGAATATTAATTTCTTTACCATTCTGTTTACGCTGATAACAGTAGTTTTAGTCTCAAGTTTTTTTACTTTTTTAAAAAACAAAGTGGTGAAGCAATTTTATGGAAAAGACGCAATTAATTAATAAGATTTAATAACCTAATGAAAATTTCTAAGGTGCCTGACTGCATTAGAACAGAATTCTTCTGGCAGTAACTAACGGCATCGTCTATGAAGCTACAGGTATATATAGATTAGTATACCATAAACTGTATTTATCATTAATGTAAATCAATTTCTTTTTTACGATTAAAAAAAGGTAATTAAAATTTAATTTTAATTTATACCGTTAACTACAGTTTATACTAATCGACTGCAAGAACTTAGAAGTAAATAATTCATTCCGATATTTATCGTGGAAACAGTCTTCCTTCCATTGTACTATCTGCATTTCTGAACAACTTCATTAGGTAATTTTGCTGCTTTTAATTTATAAATTATTCAATAGAAAGATTTCATGGAATGAGCTCTTTATCATTCAAGAGTAGCCATTTTGTATAAAATTAGGGTGGGAACTGAAACGTAGAAATCTTGAATGAATAATGAGTGAATTTTAGAACTGTTGGTGACAACCAAAGTTCTACTACTGGAACTAATTCGTCTAAATCTAGAAAAGAATTTGTCAAGTTGCTGTGAGCTCACACAGTTCTAGTCCGAGTCTGTGTCTTCTAGTGCAGGAAAACTTTTTGTAAATGAAGTTGTGTTTTTATATTGTAATTTCTATCAGTTTAAGGTGGTAGTTGCGTTTTCGAGGTTTTTGTGATTTCTATGTAAACTTTGCGCCACCAGTACTCAAGTTATAAGTGACGCCTGAGCAGGAATTTTTAGGACAGTACTGTAAAGGTCAAAATCCCCAGGCATGTCTCTCACTTTTTCAAAATTTCACCTGTGGACATTTTTAGAGGGTTTTAATTACAAAAAAATATCTTAAATTTTCGGTGCGTTTGCTTTTCAGCTATTTTCTCAGTAAATTGACTAGTTATTAAAAAAGTGGGGGACATGCCTGGGGATTTTAAACATGTCAAAAGCCTTACCAACTTTAAGCCCCAACAGGTAATCGTATGATTCAGAGCTGTGGCGCAAACTTTTTGTAAAAAATTGTAATATTTTGGAAAGGACCTTTCTTTAGTCGCTTATACTGGAAACAAAATCACAGGTTAAATTTCAATGCATAGCATACATTTAGAAAACATATTGTTCTACCTAATGCAAAAGACCGCTTGTGATTTGAATTTGTAATCGCTGAGCTATGGCTTTTCAAAAAAACACCTAAAAACGCAATTACCCCCTTAAATGGTACTCTTAGTGATGAAGTGTGATTAAAGAAATTCAAGTTCCGGACAATTTTTTTGGTTGTAAAATTTGAAAACCAATTGGTCAGAACTAAAAAAGTTTGACAAGCACGTGCCACCGGAAACGGTAGTATCCGAACTCGAAATTCTTGTAAGCCCGCACTAAGTGGGAATTATATCGAAACAGTTTTGGAATAATACTCAGACTTTCAGACCCAAAAATGGCTGAACGTACAGTAATCACATCATTATTAATAATTTTCAATAGATTATTTTGTACTACGTTGATGAATTTTTTAATACATTACCTGAAGGTCTTTAATTTTTGATGTCAAGACTCTATATAAACTACGTTGAGCGTTGCATGAATTTAACTTCAAGCTGAGCTATTCCCTATTTAATTAGCATCATGGCAAATGACTGCTAATTAAACCATGATTAGAAGTAGAAACCTAGCAGCGGTGAATGAATTAAAAACAATGCGAAAATTAGAAAGAAAGAGTTCCTTTTGTTGATAAGATATCAGTTTGTGATGTTTCCTTTTTTTGTGTTGAACAGAAACCGAATGACATCTTTTCGTTTTTTTCGGGTTTAGTGGGTTAAGTATAAACGTGAACCGATAAAATAAAAGCAGGTAAGATTTTAAGTTCACGTCTTGGCTTTCAATCTAAAGAGAGATAACTACCGGAGTTGATTTTGGGTAGCCCGCAAATCAGACAATCAATCTGAATGTATAAATTAATGTCTTTGATAATTTTCATATATCTCAGGCTTCCATCTATCTGCTCACTGAGGGCGTATTCTTTTACCGGATAAAAGGGTTAATTTTAATCGAACTAAACGGTTTAAAAACTAAGCTTAAAAGTGCCGTTCCAAAACCTCCGGATTAAACGGGCTTAACTTTTAGCGCACTCTTTTTAATCGGACTAAACGGACTTAACTATGCACGCTAATGTTAAGCGTGCATGTTAAATCCGTTTAGTCCAGTGGTAGTTTTGGAATGGGGTCAGACTAAAATTACGTAGCTGACTGATTTTAACTCCTTTAGTCTGTTTAACCTGATTTGCCATTTCTAATCCTCGAACTAAAATAAGTCCATTCTGTTTAATCCGGTAAAGGAATAGGCCCCAAGTTAAAATATTAAGAGCAAGTAAAAATTGCTTTTGCTATTGCTTTATAAATGTTGTTATAAATAAAATAAACAGGAACACTGTTATTAATCCGAAATGTTTAACTTAAAATATTTGCAATTTCAGGAATACATACGTAATGCAGTGCAGACATTATCGCATGCAGGATTAAAATGCACATTTGTGCAGAAGCTTATTATAAATTTTCTTGAGGAGTTACATACTGACAATGAGCATTTACTGTAGCAGTTCGTTACGGCGCTGATTAATATCAATGTTGCTGTGCTTATTAAACTGATAAATTAACAGCCATGAATTTGGACCTAGTTCTGCAATCAAGCGTTATTTTTGTATCCTTAAATCTACTTCAGTTCTGTACGTCTTTGTTTTTAACTGGTATTTTTAGCACTGAGTTAGAAGTAGCCACAGTCTGTTGAGTTTTGACTTTGAATTTCAACCTAGCTACGTCAAACACGTCAGAAAGCCAGACAATAGGGCCAAACAGTACTTCATTATCAAACAGTAATGCAGTAATTAAGGCAACCAGATAAATCGTATTCACACAGTTGTTTATGTACTTTAGTAGGTTTTCAATACTTTCTTAGAGTGTTTTATTGAACTTTTTTCATAGTTTTTTCTTATAAGAACATCTTATGTTTTCAGCAGTGGCCATTTTCTGCTATCAATGCCAAAACTCTACCGGTTCTTGTCACACTGGCCGTTGCGAAGCTCAAGCCTGCCTTTCTCTCCAAGCTGAAACAGAACGTAATTAACTTATGTAATTAAGCTTTTTCAAGTAATAAAAAAGGAAAGCGACTACGCGGACTTGCATTTGCATCCAATTAATTAGTTGGGCTTGACTATCACTAAAAATGTCTGTAATTGCTGTGTTTGGCTAAAAAAGTTAGATCTCCTAAGTTGTCCATATTTGTTCGCCGCAAAAAAAGCAACGTTGCTCAAATGTGCTTAAACCTTTGCAACACAGGTAAGTTGTACCCAAAGATTTCCAAACAAAAACTTGTGTCTCATTTGTTGAATTGGCAAAGCTAGTAATTTCTCACAAACTATGAAACTGGTTAGCACCTCAACGTCCAGAATTCATTTAGTGTTGTCATAGTTATGTGAACAACACAGTGTACAAATGAGAAGTATGTTTAACAAGTGTAAATAGAGCGTTAAAACGAGTAAAAAATATATGAACGTCTGTGGAAACTTTATTAATAAATACCGCTCAACGGATTCACATTTGACCAACCGACGGTCTTTTCTATGTCAGATGTCAAGATTACATTGTTTTAGATCGAATCAGTGTGCAAAAAGACTGCATTACGGACTTGACTGACGAAGGTTGTACGCACCAGGATTTGGACGGAGTCAAGGCGACAAAATGTTTGTGTCGCGCAAAGAATTTCTGTAATGCTGATTTGTTCCTACAGCAACAGTTTGGCCTTAAAATACACTCAATGCAGCAAGCAATGGATGGATCTCAACCGGACAGAAATAAGCGAATTCTAAGATCCACACAACCTAACTCTTGGACTGCCAATTACATTTTAATGACTATTTTTATTTCATTGTTTCTTGGTATTACGTTTACTCTCGTTATGATTCATAGTATTTGTGGTCAGGTTAAGTAATATGCTAAGATAACTACGTTGCGTCTCCTCTAGAAGAAAATGGGAAAACGCAAAGCTTGGAATTCATGCTGACGTATTTAAGCCGGTTCATTATCCTTATCCTTGTCTCTATCGTTTTTCCTTAACAAACTGTAGAAAGACCACAAGGGCAAATAATCTAATACAATTCACACGATAAGAATATGCGTCAAGTCAGTTTGTAGGCAGGAATACTGTCAATGCTTTACAATACTTGACCAGAAATTGTTCTTGTCCTTGTGTTCTCAAGGACAATGATGAACCGGGCTTTAGGTGGACATGTGAGTGGGAACATTTGCTGTTATATGTTGAAAGAAAGATGATGCCCCAATTTAAAAGAATGAAAGAAATGGAGGCGCCGGGAATCGAACCCGGGCCGCCTGCGAAGTCAAGCATGCTACTACTACACAACAGCCCCCGAGTCTCATAGGCCCTAACTCTCATTTACAACAGGGTCCCCCCTTCGAACATCGTTGCGACCCTGCAACGATACTCGGTCGATACTCATGCTCCCGGGGCGAACCCGATGCCTCAAGGGCGGAGCACATGGACACGTAGGCCTCCAAGCCTACTTCAGTCACACAACACACTCAGGGTTTCCTGGCTTACCCGCAACCACAGTGTTTCTCGATCGACCCAGAACGAATCTCAACCAATACCGAGGGTTTTAACCGGCTCACCCTTACCCGAAACTGAGGGTTTTCTTTTCTCCGGTTCACCCCTAACCGAAACCGAGGGTTTTCCGGATTGCCATTAACCGAGGGATCACACAAGAAAGAGACTATGTACACATTCATACTGCACACCGCATGAGTACCGTAAGCGTTGAAGTGCCAACCTCAACCCAGGGCATGGGGCTCCTAACCCACCTCCGAAGACGGTTCGGGGATAAGGCTGTCCTGAGGACCCGGCCCTATCCTCTCCGTCCTATGTCACGGTCGATGTTGAAAGGGCCCAAGTGTAGTGTCCTACACTGTTAACTTTGTTGCAAATTTGCCAACTTGACCAACTGAACTTGGCCGACTTGGCCAATTTAAGTTGGCCAACTGAACTTGGCCAACTTGGCCAACTTAAGTTGGCCAACTCAACTTGGCCAACTTGACCAACTTGAACATCCGATACTTTGATTATTTGAAATGAAGTCAAGTTCTAATCCTCTAGTTAATTTTTTCAAGTTAGTCAGTTAATGAGTTTAACTTAATTAATTTAAAAAAAAATTACAATTTTTTAAATGTCTTTTCAGATTGATTTATTTCTCATCAGCCAACATTTAGGCAGAACAGTTAACAATTCTTTGAAACAAAACTAACTAACTACGTATATACATCAACTGATTAAGTTAGCCAAATTTGGCCATGTAGGACACTACGCTTGGGCCGTTGAAAGAAAGATGATGCCCCAATTTGAAAGAATGAAAGAAATGGAGGCGCCGGGAATCGAGCCCGGGCCGCCTGCTTGGAAGTCAAGCATGCTACCACTACACCACAGCCCCCTAGTCTCATAGAGCCCTAATTATCATTTACAACATATATACTCTGGGCATTACGTAATAAATTGGAAGTACTGAAACAAACATAGAAACACACAAATAAAAACAACTCAAACAACAACAACAACAACAATAACAACAATACAGCATAAAGGGTAAAAATGGCAAATTTAATAAGGCAATGAATTTTTTCTGAACTGTGGAATTTGTAAACGACAGGAAAAACGGCAGTTGACTCTTCACCATTATCAACTATCAGAATAAAGTAGAATTTTAATGCTTTAGAAACACATCTATAGTTAACCTATTGCTGTTTCCAAACTTCAATTTAAAAGCGGCACTCTCACTACCAGTTCCAAGTTTATTCAAGTTTTCAGTTTGCCAAAAATAGGATGATACAGCCAAGATTGCGTCATCTGAACTTTTCGCTTCTTTTCTTACGCTCTAAGCCAATTTCAACTTTGACATTAAAAGTATTGAAAGTGTTTTATTTATCTTGTATCCTTTGGAGGATATTTCATAGGCAGTGAGTCCGACTAACGGAGCATCATAAAATTTTTCTGGATACTTGCTGAAACCTTTGAAAGTTTTTGTTGGGTTTGTGTAGGTTGTTTTTTGTTAGGGCATCTTACTTTCTATTGACAAAAAATTATTTCAAATGTAATTTAATAAAGCTGCAAATGAGACTATACATAGAACTGACGTTTAAAATTTGTTTTCAAAGAAAAAACAGGAGAAAAAATGAGATTTCAATTTCATTTTTTCATAAAGCAGTATTTTTATCTTCATAAATTTGGATATTTATGTTTAACTTCTTCACATCCATACCTATTTAGCACGCAGCAATCGTCAATTAAAAAACTTCCCAAGGCCATTCGTTTTTTAATGACTTATCTATTCCATTTAACGGTTCCTAGACATTTATGTATGTTTTGCATTTACTGCTTTTTACGTAGTTACATGCTCTAGATTGTCCATAAAATAATGCTTCCAAAAACGACTTGAAAATTCATAAACGTTGTGACAATTTGGACAATTTAAAACAAGCTAAATTCTACATGAACCCATTGCCAACAATCTTTAACAGTATTTTGATTGTAACGTCAAGCCTTTTGTCAGATTTTAAGTTATATTAAGTTTGTCGTGCCTTTTGAGTGCTCCAGGGGGTTCCGACTAACTGTGTTTGTCTGGACCTTGGCCTTTGAAAATCAGTTTCTGTTTGGTACTTCATTAGGACGTTGAGTGTCTTATATTGTCGCCATAAATGCAGTATTGGTAATAAAAACAATACCTACATCAAAAATAGATATAATCATATATGTAACTGGTCTAAACGTGGAGGGGGGCTTCGGCAAATTTTTGGGGACTTCTCGCTCTGAATATGTATCTAATTAAAACCAACAATATTTTTAGTATGCATAAATATAAAAAAAATGCTAAAATTACAAAAAGTGACATTTTTGTAATTTTTTGCACTGATTTTCGAAACAATCTCGGCCCACGCCCAGACCTTCGATTTAAAAAAAACGGGTCCCTTATGCTTTTTATTTAGTTGTATGCCCAGATGTACATGAGAGGTCTGGGGTGTG
This sequence comes from Trissonchulus sp. WLG1_4, assembly GCA_030248245.1. NCBI lineage: Eukaryota > Metazoa > Nematoda > Enoplea > Enoplida > Ironidae > Trissonchulus > Trissonchulus sp. WLG1_4. Next base: position 8,860 of record JASANF010016375.1, on the reverse strand, counting down.
GGTAAACCCCCTCAGATTTGACCAATTGTGACAAGACCCCTCATTGGTGCAAAACAATGTACCCAAAACCTGAAAATTTGCCCGAGAAAGGAGCAAAAAGCAAAAAATATACACATTTTGCATTAAATTTCCAATTTTAGGAAAAGACTAGAATTTTTTGCGTTGTTGTGAGTTCAAGTTTCCTATTCGTCATGACAAGCCCCCCCTGAAATGCTGGAAAATACGGGACAGCCCCCCCCCCGGTCTGAGTCCCCGTGTACGGTGTACTTGTACATGTATGCCTGCATGAATATACATAATAAACCAGTCACTCGACCGGTTTTTAAAAAGAAGTTTTCATTTTTTCCTTAAAGCAACAAATATATAGAAGAGTGTTCATTATTTGTATTGATACGTTGGTTATGTGATCTGGTATTTTAAAACAGGTCCTAATTGATAAACTAATTAATATTATCTGAAACTTCAACGTAGGTTTGAACTTCCGCATAGTGTACAGTACTGCCATTGCCTTTGGTTTACGAAAATACATAGTAGCTGGCTCATCATGTTTTGACCTGTTCTCAAAATAAAGGCCCATTTTTTTACCTATCTATATATATATATATATATATATATATATATATATATATATATATATATATATATATATATATATATATATATATATATATATATATATATATATCACATTTTAAGAGTTAGCAAATAAATTTGGAAGGTCGGCCGTCATGGCAAATTTATGCATATTTTTTATGTTTTTATACATAAGTGTGATTTGAGGTGATGCAAATCTTCATGTGTAATTCTCGTTCACAATATTAAGAAACTAACGGCAGTTAAGGTGGTAGTTGCGTTTTCGAGGTTTTTGTGATTTCTATGTAAACTTTGCGCCACCAGTACTCAAGTTATAAGTGACGCCTGAGCATAAATTTTTGGGACAGCACTGTAAAGGTCAAAATCCCCAGGCATGTCTCTCACTTTTTCGAAATTTCACCTGTGGACATTTTTAGAGGGTTTTAATTACAAGAAAATATCTTAAATTTTCGGTGCGTTTGCTTTTCAGCTATTTTCTCAGTAAATTGACTAGTTATTAAAAAAGTGGGGGACATGCCTGGGGATTTTAAACATGTCAAAAACCTTACCAACTTTTAGCCCCAACAGGTAATCGTATGATTCAGAGCTGTGGCGCAAACTTTTTGTAAAAAATTGTAACATTTTGGAAAGGACCTTTCTTTAGTCGCTTATACTGGAAACAAAATCACAGGTTAAATTTCAATACATGGCATACATTTAGGAATGATATTGTTCTACCTAATGCAAAAGACCGCTTGTGATTTGAATTTGTAAACGCTGAGCTATGGCCTTTCAAAAAAACACCTAAAAACGCAATTACCCCCTTAAAATAAAGTATTTAGTATCATTTCAGCACGTTCAGATGATTTCTTATCGTATTGAGCTGCAAATTGGCTACAAAAGCTTATTTCCTGCCTTACTTGTGGGTAAGTACTAAGTACCAAGTAGTATATATAATTTTTGTGAATTTACACACTAATATATTTTTTATTTTTCACAGAAATTTTTCTTATAAGGAAAAGCTTTGACGCTAAGACTCGTTCTACAACAAATTGATCGGACCGAATTAATTGTTAATCTGGAGATCAAGAATGGATAGAAAATTAAACTAGTATGAGTTGCAGCAAATCAGCGACAATATTTCAGTTGAATATGGTAGCTAAACTGTCATCACTGTCAGCAATGTTTTTAGCTCCTATGTGTAGTTTTGCTGCATTAACCCTTTCATTCATAATGTTGCTTGAGAGCAACAATTAGCACTAATCTCATACTTTTGAAACCTGTCGGACCTTCATATAGATTTTTGCCGCATATAAAACCAAATCATCGTATTTGTGTTCTTCCCGTACAATCTGTATTCTGTACTAATCGTTGCAAAAGTCTCAATCATCAACTTTTTTAACAATGTTTAATTAAACAATTTAGGATGGCTTCTCCGTGTCAACCTGATATCACTGCTGTATGGAATCGCCTTGGTGGCCTACTGCTTTGTGCCCGCGCCGACGTCTAGTTGTGTTGTGCCAAGTATGTGATTGTGTTTTCGTGCAATTAGGTTTATTATTTTTCCCGTCCGGGGCAGAAGTCAAACTCAAGGGTAGAAAATACCATATTTGAAACAGAAAGAAAGAAATGAAAGCTCCCGAAATCGTACCCGGCCACTCAAGGGAATAATTCCTGCGTTTCACAATTTCGGCCATACGGAACCGTAATTTCAGCCTGATTTCAGTCGAGGGTTTATAGGTAAACAGTTTCAAAGTACGCCACAACAATGGTACATGTAACCTACGAACCCGTCGTTGTCCTAACCCACATTATAGTTCCACGTTGTACTTTTATTTGTAGCGATCTATTAAATTATTGATTTGTTTTAAGCATTTTAGTAATGGCATTCAAGTCTTGAGTTATCAACTCGTTGTGTTGTGCTTACAAATTTTAGTACTGTACATTTAATTTGAACAAAAAAATGTGGTGTTTAGGAAGTGGTATTTAAAATGTCAGGGTTGGAACGGTGAAGAAGGGACAATTAAATGCAATTTTGTCATTTATCCATTTTAGGACGGTTAAAATTGTTTACTATGCTCATTCTGATCGTCAGCATTGCGTCAGGAATATCGCAGCTGGTTTTCCAAGTTTTTCTTCTTCTGTCACCGCCTTACGGAAAAGTTTTACCAACATGTGAGTGACAAATACAATCTAGTAACAAGCTATTCCATTTATGTTCTGAATTTTGTATCAGAACGTGAAAATTGCTTTTACAAACCCCGGTCACAACTCATGAATTTTATGAATTTATACCAACAGCTTGCCTTTGATACCTTTAAATCTTTGATACCAATTGGTAGGATGTTGTAAATTGGTTTTAGGTTCCACAGAAGAGAGCCTTGCACGACAATTGGGGTTCCAAAAGTTAGTTTACTGAGAATTGACCATGTGCTATGATAGTGTTACCATTATCGTTAACGTTGGTCATATATGTACATAATATCCCAGGCCCAAGTTGCATAACCGGCACCTTTTTGTAAATCCGGCACCAAGGTGCCGGATACAACTTTTAAATGACTTGATCAATGCATCAGTTCAAATACATTACATATTATACAGACAGCTCGGTGATGTACCCTACTCCTTAGAAGACCCATAAATCCAGGGTTTCTTCATTCCCGCGAGGGCCTTAACAACACTAAGGGGCTGTTCACAAAATCAGATTAATGTGATTAGATTAACTGAATTAACTACAATAACTCGACATAGAAATTGTGCATCTTTCCAAGAATTTGCACGTTTATGGAATTTACACCGAGGAGCAAGTGTGTCTAATTTGAAAAAGGTCTCCTGCTTTTGTGTTGAGTTATTAATTCAGTTAATTCAGTTAACTCGTTAATTCAGTTAATCTAATCCAGTTAATCTGAATTTGTGAACAGACCATAAGAAAAACTAACTGACTGTACTAACAACACTAATAGCCATAGCAATATTGTATATTATGCTAAGTTACAGCATCCGGCACCTTTTTCAAATGCTCCTATGTTTAGCACAAAAAAGGTGCCGGTTATGCCATATATATGGCATATCCGGCACCTTTTATATGATGAAGATAGGCAAGAAAATGCAAAGGGTGCCGGGTGCTGTAACTTAGCATTGACTTGACCAAATTTTGTGATTTATAGCTCAAATGAAAGAACTTCATGAGAGCTTTTAAATGACACCAAAATTGTGCAATTTCAGTGTGTACTATAAAAGTTACAGCATCCGGCACCTTTTGCAAATTTGCTTCTATGTTTAGCACATAAAAGGTGCCGGTTATGCCATATATATGGCATATCCGGCACCTTTTATATGATAAAGATAGGGAAGAAAATGCAAAAGGTGCCGGGTGCTGTAACTTAGCATTGACTTGACCAAATTTTGTGATTTATAGCTCAAATGAAAGAACTTCATGAGAGCTTTTAAATGACACCAAAATTATGCAATTTCAGTGTGCACAATAAAAGTTACAGCATCCGGCACCTTTTGCAAATTTGCTCCTATGTTTAGCACACAAAAGGTGCCGGTTATGCCATATATATGGCATATCCGGCACCTTTTATATGATAAAGATAGGGAAGAAAATGCAAAAGGTGCCGGGTGCTGTAACTTAACATTGACTTGACCAAATTTTGTGATTTATAGCTCAAATGAAAGAACTTCATGAGAGCTGTTAAATGACACCAAAATTGTGCAATTTCAGTGTGTACTATAAAAGTTACAGCATCCGGCACCTTTTGCAAATTTGCTTCTATGTTTAGCACATAAAAGGTGCCGGTTATGCCATATATATGGCATATCCGGCACCTTTTATATGATAAAGATAGGGAAGAAAATGCAAAAGGTGCCGGGTGCTGTAACTTAGCATTGACTTGACCAAATTTTGTGATTTATAGCTCAAATGAAAGAACTTCATGAGAGCTTTTAAATGACACCAAAATTGTGCAATTTCAGTGTGTACTATAAAAGTTACAGCATCCGGCACCTTTTGCAAATTTGCTTCTATGTTTAGCACATAAAAGGTGCCGGTTATGCCATATATATGGCATATCCGGCACCTTTTATATGATAAAGATAGGGAAGAAAATGCAAAAAGTGCCGGGTGCTGTAACTTAGCATTGACTTGACCAAATTTTGTGATTTATAGCTCAAATGAAAGAACTTCATGAGAGCTTTTAAATGACACCAAAATTGTGCAATTTCAGTGTGTACTATAAAAGTTACAGCATCCGGCACCTTTTGCAAATTTGCTTCTATGTTTAGCACATAAAAGGTGCCGGTTATGCCATATATATGGCATATCCGGCACCTTTTATATGATAAAGATAGGGAAGAAAATGCAAAAGGTGCCGGGTGCTGTAACTTAGCATTGACTTGACCAAATTTTGTGATTTATAGCTCAAATGAAAGAACTTCATGAGAGCTTTTAAATGACACCAAAATTATGGATATACCGAATAATACTAAAATTTCCGGTGGAAATACCGGATATGCCGTATATACATTTGAATCATCAATTACAAAATTGGTACAAAAGTTATAGCATTTGCTCCTATACTAACACATAATAAGTGCTGGTTATGCAGTAAACTTTGGATATGAGAAGCTTATTGCTGTACTTTTTCATTGATAATGTGGCTTGGTCTTACAATCTAATGGGCTAGTTTTTCTGTTGCGTTGGGTGCAAAATATATGCAATATTGCTATTGCTATTAGTGTTGTTAGTACAGTCAGTTAGTTTTTCTTAGGGCCTGTTCACAAATTCAGATTAACTGGATTAGATTAACTTAATTAACTAGAATAACCTCAACGCAAAAGCAGGAGACCTTTTTCTAATTAGACACACTTGCTCCTCGGTGTAAATTGCATAAACGTGCAAATTCTTGGAAAGATGCACAATTTCTATGTCGAGTTATGGTAGTTAATTCAGTTAATCTAGTCCCATTAATCCAAATTTGTGAACAGCCCTTTAGTGTTGTTAAGGCCCTCGCGGGAATGAAGAATTCCTGGATTTATGGGTCTACTAAGGAGTAGGGTACGTAACCGAGCTATGTAGTGTATTTGAACTGATGCGCGGATCAAGTCATGTAAAATTTGTATCCGGCACTTTGGTGCCGGATTTACAAAAAGGTGCCGGTTATGCAACTTGGGCCATATCCCATTTACATTGTTTCAAATCAGTTTCTTATGGGTGTTCTTTTGTCTGTAAGCCTAATATTCTGTTGATGATTCCGCAGTGGTGTGTCACCCAATGTCTGAACAAAAGATGTGGACTATTGCGCCAAATTTTACGATCTCTATTCGTTAACAGTTTATGTGGATTAATTTTCGATAATCGATTTCCGTCGTAAACATGGGCCAGTATAAATCATGGTTAAGCCATAGTATGATAGGAATTTTGTCGATTTTTGAATCTGTGACTGATAAAACGAGTGTTATGTCATATTTGACAAATTGATATCAACTGCTTTAATTTGAGGCTCAACATCTACTCTTTCTGGGAAATCATACGGCCTTTACTGAGCGAACCCTTGGTTTGTATCTCAGCAATGTATGCGCACAAGCTGTACAGACAAAGCGCTGTTGAGTTCACGGCTGCTGAAAGTCTTATTCATAGTTTGGCTGCAAACCCAATATGTAAAGTAAGCCAATAGGTAGTTTGTTAAAATTCAAGTGGTTGACATTAGTTACAGTGAATTCTTATTAAATAAATAAGTAATTTATTAACCAAATAAATTGCATTTTGATGCATTTCACATTGCATTGCATTTCTGGCACTTCAACTGAAATTTTAGTAAACATGTCGTGATTAACCTATAACATAACGACATGTACTTACTGTTTGTAATATTAAACTTACCAGCATTATGACAATAGCAATACTTTTTCAGATCAGCAACACGGGTTACCAGAAGTACAAACAAGCTGATTCCGGTTGGAAAAGATCGTTGTATCGTGCTTTTGAAAACTCAGAATCTCTGAACATTTTTAAAGGAACTCCAGGAAATATATTTTTAACCACTGTTATGGCCTTCGCTGCAATAATTCATCCTTCAGTTTTGTCCTTACCCTACTTTCTTGCGTTTCTGGCTGTAATTTCATTTTGGGCCACGAAGAACGATGATTATGAAGTGGATCCTAGGAAGTGCAAAATTGGGCTCCTTTGCTATTCCGCTGTGCACTTATTTTTACTGTATTTGTATCAGTTTGATTTCATACAGCGAGCTATTGGTGCTACATCTTTTGCTGCCAGGTTAGTTTTAGCATAGTAATTAAAATACTTTTTTCAAATTTTAAACTAATGGATTTATTTGATTCGAAGTCGTGGAAAAATTGTTGAACAAAACGGTGCCGTAGAAGTGCTGCAGACAAAATAGTGCAAATGACAAACAATAGCACAACAATATTAATATCCCTATTATTGTATTACCTCGAATAAAGCGCGATAAATCATCCATCAGATCACAAGCAGAAAGCAGAAAATCAGGCTGTGTATAATGTTGATCGTTGAGGGGTACTATAGATGACAAAAAAGGGGTTATAATGAGAAAAATATATAACAAAAGTATGACAAACAAAACACAAATTTGTACACTTGATAATGAAGTCAATAATAACGCAAATAGTGATGTCTGTGAACACTTACATTCAACGTTTTTCAAATTTTATCAATTAAGTCCCATTATGTTTCAATGGAAAAAATGAATAATTTTAGGTTGCTGGGTTTGACACGTCTAGTGGTATTTCCCTGTTTCGATCATCAGAGGTGGCTTGCTTCACCCGAATCGCAATGGCCTCACTTTTTCAACTTTGCTGCAATTATCGCGCTCTTTGCTCTTACCGCGTGCCATGTTTCTAATTATAAAGTGAAAACGGTAAGTATCGTACTGTTTTAGAAGTCGACTGATAGTGGTACTTCAGGCTTGAAATGTAACCTTTTTTTATACATTTTTAATAAAATTTTTTCAATTATATACTGCAGCAAATTTCTACAGGCTTAATTAACCATATTAATTTGGAAACCATATCCGGCGCAAGACACTAAAACGGTGATAAGTATGCAATTCTTGCATTCGATATAGCAAGGTTTATTATCTATTGGAAGATTCATATTGGAAGAGCTTATTATTTTCGTTAATTAATGATAAAAATAACATTATCTTAGAAAAGCAAAGTTATCAGCGAAACGTCAGAGCGAGTGAGTCGAACGGAATTTTGGAATCAAAGAAAGGCACGGCGAAAGTCTCGTACCCAGATTTTGGCGCGAGGAAGTTCCGTTCGGTTTGCCAAGGTATATTTTTTGACTAAGGGCCTTTTGATAAATTAATTTTAACCGGATTAGATTAACTTGATTAATATCATAGCTCACCATGAGATAAACGTAAATTTATTTAATTCTGCAGGCAAATGAAGATGATACGGTTTAGTGTTTTTACGAAGTTTTATGAACTTTCGTCGACCTTATGGGAAGTTACTGAAGTTAATCTACTTCAAAATTCAAATATCTACTTCAAAATTTAATTCTACTTCAAGGTCTTCAAAAACAAAAGTTTGTAAAAGCTCATACGTTAACTGGCTACTAAATAATAAACTGCTAACAGTTCTTATTACTAAAAAAATTGAATGTCTTGCCTTTTCTGAGCTTTTTTTGAACTCACAATTAATGAGTGATGGTCATTATCATCATTGTAGTAAACTAATTTTATTTATTTTCAAATTGTCAACTTGAGCTGAGCTTTAAAAAACTAGCTTCCACAAAGCAATGCTTACTAATTTTACGTCCTATTTCTTTTATATTACCATTATTATTGCAGACCAGTAAAGAAGAAAAGCGTGAAACCGCTCCACTGCTAACAGAAGACGTGCAAGCGCAAAAAGAAATAGATGATTTTACCGAAGTTGATCTAAAATCACCACCCGATACAGAAAAATCAAAGTCATTGACAGAAACGGACAAATCAAAATCACTCTCAGAGTCTGAAAAGCAAAAGTCTGAATCTGAAGAAACATCTCAGCGTCCGGAAAAAAAGAGTTGGTTAAGTGTTTATGAAAGAACAATTTCAGGGTCTCGATTGACATGATAATCCTTATTTTAGGTGTTTATTTCAATGGAACAAAGAATTTTAAGCAATGAGTTCATACTGATACAATATTTAACGATTTCTCAGCTTTCAAGAACTTCTGTTTGATTTTCATACTCTTGAGCGGAGTCTTAATATAGAAAGAGATTGTTTCAATGCGTTTAGCTAAATAGTTAAAACAG
>JASANF010016374.1:0-10360 GCA_030248245.1 Trissonchulus sp. WLG1_4 | reverse complement strand
CAACAGCACCAGATTTATTGATCATTTCTCTTTTTCAACATAAAATTTTCTACAACATGCAACAGGAAATCGTGTAATTTGAAATATAGACAATGCCTTGTTCTTATTGTATCTATGAAAACAGGAAGGGTCACACAGAGTCACAGCTTCGCGTTTTTCTGCGGCTTTTCGCCACAGAGGCTGAGTTGGTTTCACTGAGTGGTTGCTGACGGCAGTGCTGCTGCTGATTATGGCGAGGGTGATCAGGACGAACAGCAGCGTAGGACTAAGCCAGTGCGGAAGTGAGGGAAACATTACTGCTATGGATTATATAAAATTAATATAAAGTTAAGGAAATGCCGAAGGGCAAACCACCTAAATAAAGAATAAACATGAATAAATATATTATCTACGGTACAAAGATTGTAGCATTATAACATAACTGTAACAAGGATATAAAAGTGTTTGATTCTTTTATAAGGTAAGACACTATTATGCACTACTGTATAATAATATGAAAAATCTGCAAATCAGTTATTGATAACCATACAAACTCTGCATCAGTGTTATAATCTACATAAATACCTTGTTCACATAGCGACCTGTGAAAAAATTCAGTATAAATGCGACTGTAGTTTAATGTATATACTTTAACATGTTGTAGAAAATAAATAGTTTTTCTGCAGAGTTTTGGAGTTGAAAATCCACGTGTTGATGCTGGTGAAAAATCAAGTTCTGGTTGTGTTGTGCAACCAGTAACACAGTTTGCCTCAAACCGCACATCAGTCACTGACATAATCTGTAAATTGCTAGCAGTGGAAAAATAACAGATTGTCACAGAAACGCGAGAAAACAACAGACGCCGACATGTCGAATTCTAATACGAGAGAGAACTGAAATGTTTCATGGAAACGAAATCATTTTAAACTGACTTAACGGAATCGGGCCAAGCTAAGTTGTCCTTTGAGTGACGCTACGCATGAAAAACTGTAAACAGCTAATATATCGCCCACATTTCACATGCACATGTTAATTTGTTGTCCTGTCACAAACAGTTTAATTGTGCTTTTAATGTACATTTAACGTAAAATAATACCAAGCCTGTGACGGTAAGTTGTTTATAACTTATTCTAAGCTGCGTACTTTTTAATGCTCATAAGCGTTAGTTGTATTGTAACCTACATATATAATGAGCAAAAAAATTAATTTTACCAATAACGTTCAAAATGAGAAGCAATTGAGAAGTTTTCAGGGTGCGAGTTTGTAAGAGCAGCAAGTATATACGCAAGCAGATGGAAGAACTTTACACTCCTTATTTACCTGCTGTTTGCTCGGCGTAGAGGTAATTTTTGACATTTTAAACTCACCTTTGCTAGTGGGTAAATACAGTCTAATTTACCTTTTTGTATATGAAGAATTACGTCAACTGGAATGGAAATATCTACTAGAATATTTATAACACAGTAATCATTTCACTCTGAGGTGAGATTTTACGTACCTGAGTTAAAACAACATTGATGATGCATTCTGGAAAGGGGACGCTTGCATACTGTTACTGTCTTTCAGTCGTAGTCAAAACAGTCTTGGTAAATGTATTAGGTGTACGACACAGTACGACATTCTAAGCGGATTGAACTACTGTGTACTATAAAGCGTGCATGTCACTTTCTTTCAATGCAAATCAGAATGAAAATTTTCGTATTGGGTCCGAACTAAATTCACCAGCTGCTGATTAACAATTAACTTATTTTAACTAACTTGCATCTTTATCTAATCGTTAGGACGAAAAATATATAAGTTCAGTCTGTTTTATCTGGTAAAGGAATGGATACTCATTCCTCAGCATGGAACTGTGGACCTCACGAGCTGTGACTTGCGCATACTCAAACTCAGTACAATCAAACCAAAAATTACATATGTACATATCAGACGCAAACTGGATCTTCAATTAAGTCTAAGCCTAACTGCTAACGCAGATTTATAAAATAGGATCAAGATGAAATACAGTAATTGATTCAAATAGCAGAAACTGCTAATTTAAAATAACCCATTAGAAATAATAATACCAGACTTATCCGTAAAGAGAGTTGATTTAAAACAGTGCTTATCTCCTAACACTTCATTTGTTATAGCCTGTATCTGTGTGGCAAACGAATTGAAGCGATATGTTGCGCCTTAAGAACCTGTTCTCCATCAATTTCGTCAGCCAGATTTAATTTCAAGTAATGTCATGAAAAAAAAACATCAGTATTTGATAGTTAATAAACAGTTTTATAGGGTTTGCTAAAGTTTTGTAATTAAGCGTATTTTACTAGTATTATATATAACATTAGCCTAAAAGTGTAAGCTAAGCATTAAATGATTAAAAGCTCTGTTTCATGGTAAAAGGATCATCCCAATTTAATAAAATAACTTGGACATTAAGCCAAAAAATTTCAACAATACAGTTAGCTGCAACAGCAATTATCAAAGTAGCTGCCATGTTTCAAAAAAGGCAAATAGTACTACAGTTGTTCGTAACTTTGTGTAGTCAGTCAGTAAACTTTTTTGACAAAAAAAGACGTCTTTAACTCAAAAACGCTGTATTTATATTTTATGCACTTATTCAAATTCACACCCTTTGCACGTTTTGCCAGCTTGAATGAAAACTATTTTCAGAACATGAAAATTGTCGTCATTCTACCCACCAGTTGTAGAATATTAACAATCGTAGCTTGCAGCAAGAGTAACATAATAGGAATGAGCATGATACTGTTACCTATTCTGCATAGCTTAGCACTTTAGCAGCTGGAACGACGCTCCAGCCGAAATAATCCTTCAACGTCTACCCTTTTTTAGTTCTTTAACTGTTGATGGAAAAGTTTGTCAATTCAATGTCATCTGCTGACGGCAGACCACGAACACGAAGTATTGAACCAAGTTGCAGAGTATACTAGTTTAACTTTCTCAAGAGGCACAGAAGCGTATTCAACGATTTAAAAAATATAATCTACACTGGTACTTTCTTGTCTTTGTTTTTTTCCACTAAATCAATCAATCAATCATAATGTGACAGCCTTCTAATGCTAATCAACTGCGACAAAAATTTGATTCGTGAAAGCATTCGGACACCAGAGAAAACCTCACGCCTCCACATTACAGCACTTACAGGTGAATAAATAAGAGTTGTTTATTGTTGGACCAAAATAAGACAAAGTTACAGCAGCTACTTTGTTTTTGTATGTATAGTCAGTGAAAGAAAATTGTCGCAGTAGAAAAATGAGTCACTAAACAAATTTTAGTGCAAATGCAAATGCAAGGATTTTTGAAAGAAAAACATTAAATGGTGTCTTAGTAGTCACTGAAACAATTCCTTAAAAAATTTCAGGACTGACCTATTTGTGCTTATTGTTAATGATTTAACTAATGTTGATGATTTGTTAGTCCTAATTACTAAAACACGGCTGCTTACACTGTCGGCGTGTCTGATGTATGTATTCCAGCTAAATGATTTATAACAACAATTTTTTAAGCTGCTGCACGCTAAACTTACAATCCGGTTACGCTAACTATGCCAATGTGCGACATCTTACATGTGCTTGACCATGATTAATGGCTAATTAATTAATCATGATTGGGAAAAGCATTGGTTGGAGTACTGAAATACAAGCACGCTGAAAAGTGACCGTATTCGATACTAATTCCATACAAATGCCCGTTTACGCTTATTGGATGGAGTCTTTTTAACCAAACGCATTGAAGGAGGGTTTTTAACAAATTACATTACATTTAAACATATGGCCAGAATGTTTCATAATCGGTTGCCTGGTAACAAAACTTTTAGGGTGGATTTCACAAAGGTGGTTTTGTAAAATCTTATGTTTTATGTACGTTTTAATATGATTAACACTTAAATTCATTACGAAATATTGCCTGGTGCGTTACAAAATTTGTAGATTTAATCCGTGGTTTTAGCTCGACTTTAGGTTTTTAGATTATTCAACTTTAGGTTTTAATTTCACCTTGGTTTAAGAATTCTAAGAAATTCGGAACAAATAAGGAGATATGTCATAATGAAATCATGTGCAAAACATACGTAAAACCAATGGTTTAGTAAAACCACCTTTGTGACCTCCACCCTTAAGGACCATGCCTTTACTAGACTAACAAAAATAGTTTTGTCCGAATACACAGGTTGATAATTAAGCTTAAATTGCCATTCTAAAAAATTCGAAGATTAAACCGACTTAGATAATTTTTCCTGTCAGACTAAAAGGACTTTTTTCCAGACTATGCACGCGCAAAAAAATTTTCCGTTTGCTGATAGTACGAAAGGGTTGGACCTAAATCCTAGAAGCCGCTGACAGCTGACTCGAAGTTAAACGTGTTTAGTCCGATATCCATTCCCGTACAGGTTCTGAAACAATAGTCTAAACAGTTAGATTTGTTGAACGATTGGGACTTTAGAATCAAAGGCAAATTTTCAACTCATCCCACTTGTTTAACTTTAACTCAACCGGATGCTAAGACGGTTTTGAGTTTAATACTGCACGTCATAAGAAAAGCTGTGTCAGCAAAACGCGGAATTATGATAATGACGTAGGTAGACTTAAATCCTTTTGAGCGCCATCATCGTATGATTAGAATTAGCGTGTACCTAATCTCAGTTTTTGTGACCGTGTTAATTTCTTAGTTACAGAAAATTATTTACTTATGTACTTATGTATATTTGTTTAATATATTGCTTACTGAAGTATATTGCTTACTAACCAAGCTTGGCTTCAATACGCTTTGAATTGAAGTCAAAGCTGGCATTGTTTTGAAGCCGCAAGACCTAGCATTACTTTTTTCAAAACGAGCTTGGATTCAACACAAAGCGACGCCGTGCTTTAAAAATTTAAATTTAGCTATATTTTCGCGCCAAAATGTCAGCGCGCAACAAGTTGCTGCTGCTGTGGCTGAGTTTAAAAATGAAAAATTGAAAATTATGTATAATTGTTTTGAATGTTTTGATCGGCATCAAAACCCGTATTTCTGGAACTTTCAAACTCATTTAGAAATTTCAAAGTTTAATATTCTAAACTTACAAAAAGCAAATATGTAATGAAAATCACTAAAAATTAAGTAGTGATTAAGTATTAATTATTAAAGAAAGTACTAAGAATAAAAATATGCATAAAATAACAGTACTATACGATCTAAAAAAAGTTGGAAAATTCAACGCGCTTCGAAGCGCTTCAAAAGTTGAAATAAATTTAATTGATGCTGCTTCGAAGCGCGTCGAAGCAAATCGAGGACTAGGCATTGGAAAGCGTGGACACGCTTTGGACGCTATGAAACAAAGCCAGGGCTCGTTTCGAAGCCAAGCTTGGCTTTGCTTTGAAACGCTTCGAAGCGTTCCAAAGCGCGTTCCAAAGCGTTCCCAGTTCCCACGCTTTCCAATGCCAAGCCTTGCTTTGAAGCGCTTCGAAATTTTTGTGAATAAAAATTAAAATTGGCTTAAAATCTTTTTTGAATGACTTCTGAGTCTACTGCAAGAGCCACAAAAATTTACATACCTACAATTTTCCAATTTCTCAAAAAGTACACGAAAAATCCAGTTTTTAGCCATGAATTAGCCGTAAACGTTTGAATTAATTTCACAATTAGCTCAAATATTTCTGTCTACATTTGCACTGTCTGTGCAAAATTTGATCATGTTCGATCCAGTATTGCAAAAACTTTGAAAACGTAATTACCACCTTAATAGTTACCTTCAGAAAAAGCTCATGTTTGATGCTACACTGCCTAAACTATTTAAGAATCCTCGAGTGGCCTAGTTCAATCCGTGAATTGGTTAAATATACCGGCCAGCCACACATAAAAGTAACCTGTACAATAGTTATACCCGCCATATTACCAATGTGGTCAAGCAAATATTGAGACTTGAAACTTAAAGTAAGACCGAAATTTTGGCCACGCCGCAAATTTCTAATCGTTTATAGTTAGGTAAGAATTAGATCAAGCGTGTTTCAGACAAAGGATTAAGCTAAAAATTTCAGGCTATATTTTCTGACATAAAGACATTTTAAGTTTTTCTTTATGACAGACTCGAATTTTGCGAACCACTTTAAATTTATTTATGGATTCGATCTCCAGCTGGTAGCGACACTCAACTTGCTAAGCGAATATTAAACTTATGTCACGAACTGTATGGCCTAAACATTACCATAATTTTTAAAGCTAATCCAATTCTTCTAAATCGCAGATCTGAGTCATACCTATCCATTAATAATGAGGAAATGAGGAGCAGACAAGAGACACCAATTTTTAGTTAAAAGCTTGCATGTTGAAACCTTACAACTTAACTCAAACAAAGAGTATATGTAAATGTGTCTCATTCCATTGGAAAAATAGGACGATTTTGTTCGGAGATTCGAAGGATTGGCATGTGTAAATGTCGTAGACAAGTAGAGTCCAATTTAGTCCAATCCATTTAGTCCAATCTCAGATTGGATTAGGCCAGGTCAGGATCCTCGACCCGTATAGGCCATTCAAACATGGCTCTTTTGGCCAGGTGACTATTCGGCAAATGAAAAAATGAAATGGCTGCTACATAAGCACAGAGTTTAAAAATCCTGTTGAAGATCATTCCCATGTTGAAAAATGCACAAACCTTGCTGCGTTGAAGATGCGCGCTGATGCTGTTAGAATTTTACCGCAAGAGTTTGACATTTTTGAAAGGCTTACCTCCCTGTCCTTAGTCTTGCCTTGACTTTGAAGACACCAAAATGACGACCGTCCGCTTCTTCCATAACATTTATTCACCATACACACTCAAAGACTTCAACATGCTATTGATAGATTCTGTAATTAAACTGCGCCCGATATGCCACACAAAAACCATCATGGCACTAGTAAAAACAAGGGCTTCATTACAGTAGTTGTTGGTAAGAGACAATGATTATTAAGTGTAATAATGGTAGCAAATACTGCTTTAAAGATCGACTGAGACTGAAATATCTGATATCAAAAGGTCATTCTAATGTTATTGCTGTTTGATTTACTTATTAGCCTAATGAAAAACCTGTAAATCCATGCATAGGGTGAGGCTTAGTTGTATAAATACAATAATAATAATAATAATAATAGTTACGTAGTAAAGGTCAACTTTAAAAACTATGTAAGCATAATACCTACCTACAAGATACGTAATTTATTGACTACCTGAGGGTTTCACTAATAACAGCAACCACGTTGTAAACTGAAAATATGAAGTGACTAGAAGAGCAAGTACGTAACATGTTCAAGTTTTGGCGAAAATGGTAGAAGCATAAGTCTAAGGACATTGGCCAGAGGCTATTTTAAAACAACTAATATGTCATTTGTGTATAGGTAGTATTTAAAAATTATGTACTCCTAGTAAACGATTTACTCAGACAGTTTAGGTATTAAACACTGCCACTAAAATTGAAATTTTTAAAATTATTACCTTATGTAATAAATTTTATTAATTAATAGTTACATCGAGGATGGCATCGTCATGCTGTGGTTAAATGTTGTCTCCTGCAGATTTGCTCCAATAAAAAACAAATACTCTCACATCAGCTAAAGGCGCCTGACTAACTGACTGCTAACTAACTTGCCGAAAAATCACATTGGGCATTGAATATGAATCTATCGTATGTAATACATTCAATTTATAGACCGAGATAAAACTAGTTATGTAGGAGGTTCTATTAATTTAACAAGTAGGTTGAAGGTGATAATTAGGAAAAGTGATGCAAAATATTTTATAAATGTGGCACTAAAAGCCCTATAAATGTGGATTGATTCGACGCTAAAACCTGAGAAATGATGTTTAATAATTATTTAATTAATATGAAAATCAGTAATGGCTCCGATGACTACTTACTTTTAATACTTCACTTATAAGATTACCAATTACAGCAATTAGGTGTTACAACTTACAAACCAATTTTCTAATCACATGAGCTGTAAATGGATGGACTTGTCAAAAAAACAAATGCCATAAAATGTTTACAAAAAATGCGGCGCGGATAGGAGCGGCACGGACTTGCGAAACTTAATAAAAATAAAAAAACAAAAAAAGGTACACCTATGTTGTTTAAAAGACCAAACCAGCTTATCACAAACAAGCCCTTTTGTTGAGTAAGAAATGGTTACATTGTGAGGGCTGAGTGTCAATATTCCAGAGAAAATATTAAACGCGGCCATCTTTGCTGATAAAATATGTTCAAATCCAAATTTTTGAACAGAATTACTGCTGAATTGTTCCAAAGCCTCAATAATGAGCTATCAACACTTTTCAAAGTCAAAAACTGATAAAACATTCAGAAAATTTATAATTAAAGGCTGGAGCAAGTTTGGTCTCACAGACATTTGATATTGAATGGATTTAGAGTCATTATCAATGTTTATGAAACGGCAACCTGATGGTAAAGTCCACTCATAACAGTGACCGGTTAGCGGAAGTGGTTGAATAAAGCATGTGGTTGCGATTAAGCAGGCTAATCATTCGATCCCATTTTGGCGACCGCAACTTTTGTTGGAATTTGGTCTTAAGATTTCGGCCTGTAGAAAAGAACAAAACTAAGCTGTCAGAGTGAATGTGAAAGCCTGTACCTGCCTTTCTAACTTTAACAAAATTCGAACTTCAACGAAATTCGAATTACTCAAACTTACGTAGTTTCTGACTACTGCACACAGCCCCTGCGTGAGCCGCGTGAAAAACAAAATGAAATTGGAGTAGGATAAAAGGAATACGAATAAGGAATTGATGTTACAGATAGAACTTAATCTAGTAGATTACTCTCAAAATTAATTTAGTCCCACGGCAGCAGCAAAAAGACTGTCGACAAGATTTAAATTAGAAACAAAAATATGTTATTACTAGTTAACGTACGCAGATATCTGTTCTAGTGCACTGATATTTGATTATTACAAAATAGACATCAATTAACTCAAAGCAGAACAATGGGTTTAAGAAGCTAAGGGTTTTATCCATTAAGTATTCACAGTCAGCGGTTGATAATATAACTTTTTTACTATTTTTTTGATTCTGAACTGCGATGCTGAACGGAGACTAAACAACAAAATGCAACTGACGGGATGGAATCGAACCACCACCCAATTTCTTAGGGCCTTTTCACAAATTATATTCTCATATACACAAATTATATAACTCAACATACGATTGTAGAAAGTTTATGAAACTTTGCACAACAACTTAACCATGCTTGCAAAATTTTATGAATTTGAAGGGGTAATTGCGTTTTTAGGTGTTTTTCTGGAATATCATTGCTCAGCGTTTACAACTTTAAATTGCAAGCGGTGTTTTGCATTAAGTATAACCATTTTTTGCCTAAAAGTATGCTATGTGTTGAAAGTCTACACTTCTATTAAAGACAAGCGTTTAAAAAAGGTTTTTTTGAAAATTTAAATTTTTTACAAAAAGTATGCGCCACAGCTCTGAATCGTACAAATAATAGTTGCTGCTGAAGCTAAGTAAGTTTTTCGACCGATCTAAAACCCCCAGGCATCTCTTGACTTATTCATTACAAGTCAATTTACTGAAAAAATCGCTTGAAAACAAAGTATCGAAAATTAGCGTATTTTTCAGTAAATAAAATCCCATAAAAAGGCCCAGAGATAAATTTTTGAAACAGTGAGAGACATTCTTGGGGATTTTGACCTGCCAAAAATAGGCCCTTAGAAACTGGATGCTGTACTGGCTGAGCTGTTCCGATTCAAAGAAACACAAGTTCTGCCAGAACAACCGAACTAATCAGCAATGGATGTGGATTATCACACAGTCGATATTACCCACATTGTGGAAAAGTGCGAAAACCTGTCGCAGCGATTTCTTTCGATTTCAAAAAAATTATTTACGGCTAGTAAGTTTGTATTATTTACTTGTGTCTGAAAAATCTTTAGCAATGGACCTGAATATAACTTAGCGTATTGTAATTTTTAACCCTTTCATGCGCACTGTGAACCTCAGGCAACCCACGTGACGAATGCCCTATATGGGGCTGTAAAACTAGGCCAGCTTATTCTAGTCAACTGATATTCGAATGATTGTTTTTTCAGGAATTGCAGATCTTTGCATTTAGTGGCCCTATTTTAGTCCTGATGCCACACAACGAAACCTATGCTTGATTAAGCAATGTGAAGATATGACTTTATTCATAGCAAAAGTAGTATTTTCTTTATGGCCTCAATATGATATTTGATCGCAAGTTCGGCAGTCAACTTTTTTTGCGTCAAATACAATTTCATTATTTAATTTTCGTTGTTCTTGTTTAGTGGGTAGTTTTTTTAGTTTTAGTCTTCATCTTTTGCTTTTTGTTTTTTATTATTATTACTAAATCAATTACTTCCAACATATTTATTTTTTGGC
>JASANF010016373.1:0-16619 GCA_030248245.1 Trissonchulus sp. WLG1_4 | reverse complement strand
CCTGGGAAACAGGATTTAAACAATTTAAACCCGGGCATGAAGGGTTTAAAAGCGTTGGCGTTGGGACTCCCTTGGGCCCGGGGGTGGGGACAAGGGACTGTCTGGGAATTTTTAATAGGGGGACCCCTGGGTAAAAGGGGTAGACCCCTGGGTACAAGGGGTAGAATGCACCACTGAATGTTTCCGAGAACAAGGAGCTTCTGAGAAACGGAACGACCCATGGGATTATGGGGTTAAGGCTCCGAAAAGAACTAGTGGTGCGACTGAAAAGCAGCAGCATGATAACAAGCGCCAACAGCTATCAGGTCAAAATTTTTTCTCTGGTTCAATGATCATGTTTTTGATTTGCATTCTGTTTTTTATGCTGTTGAATTCTGCCAATGCTTCTCCTCAGTCAAACATTTTCACAAATAAGGTATCAGGCATGGGAGTATTTGTCAACGAGCAATATGGTGTTGCTATTTCACCTGCTGGACTGGCCTTGACCTCCAGTCACACAGAATACGTACCGGTTATAATACAAATGAAAGTATCAACCCACCCAATAAATTCTGAGCCAAACACGCAATTTTGTGTTGATGCTGCTTGTAAACCTGTCACTACGTATAAAAACGAACTCAATGAAACTTGTCACTCACTGCCTACAATTGACACAGCAACAACTCGATTACAGCAAGAGTTAATTGATGCTTATTCTGGTATACTTGATATGCCATATTATAGACGCTTGCTACATTCTATATGTGAACAAAACGGACAGTTTTGTGACAACAGAAAAATACATAAGCGTCAATTTTTAGGGGGAATTTTAGCCTCTGGACTACTGGAATTAACTGGCACAGGTATTGGATTAGCGAATACTGTTCGAATAGGCCAAATTTCTAGCAAAGTTAATGCATTACATCAAGCAACGCAAATTTTAACTGATTACACCCAAAAAAACCAAAAAGCAATCCAAAAGCTGTCCGTTGCCAATGAGCACATATATGCTTTTATGCATCATTCAATCAAAGACATCAAAGAAATGATAGGCAAAGTGCAATGTCGCGAAGATGAGTATATTCATCATATTGAGCGTTTACTAATAGAGCATATATATGCAGACAAAGTTAAACATGTCGTTGATTCTTTGATGCTAAGTGTATTACAAGGGCAAATGTCCCCAGCTGTTATAAATGTGCCAATGCTTCAACAAATTTTTGAACAGTCAAAAGTGCTAAATTCTTCCCTGCTGCGCAAAGAACCCAGCGTGGTTTATCAATTTGGCCAAGTCTTCCCAGTTAACATTGATTTAGTCCGATTGCATTTTTCCTTAATTTTTGCCTTACCAGTTCCTAATGAAGCAAATGTTCGACCTCTGTTTGAAATTGCCAATGTCGGATGGAACAATAAAAACAAAAACGTTAAAATGAAAATGGGACTACCTTCACATGCTGTGCGTGATATCGGCTCTGATTTTCAGGAAGTTGATTTGGCGCAGTGTAAAAACAAACCTGGCATTAGTTATTGTGACGCGCATGCTTTTTCCTAAAATCGTTACGTCGATTGTTTAAAATTGGTAGTTGCTAGCCATACAACAGTTTCAAATTTTACGCAAAATGCTTGTGTCAAAACTATGCAGATTTCTCAAGTTCTTCCATATGAAACTGACGTAGCATCCACATTTGCTGGAGTCATCTTACGTACATCTGAACTATTTGTCACAATTTCTAATCATGGCGTTTTTACACATTTAGTACATGGTAGTCGCGTTCCTGTACCAAACAATGGGGTTTTGTGGATACCACATGCAAATTATACCCACATTGTTGTCGGTGACAATATTATTACATCGTTGTTTAGCAAAGCTACATCATTTTCTCTTGGCCCCTCCCTCATAAAACCTGTCACCCCACCATCAATGGATTTAAAACCACTAGTATGGACAAATTTAGCAGCTGCAGAAGCAGCAAATCTGCAGGTTAAGCAATTGGTCGATAAACGTTTGTCTGCCAGTACGCTTTTTGCAGATTGGGACGTTCATTCCAACTTTAGCCTTGGCATCTGGATTGCGCCTCTTGTTTTGTTAGCTCTAGCATTGTTATTTTTCTGTCGGCATTGTCTTGTTAAAATTTTTCGGTGTAGGCGACAGCAACAAGCACCTCCTCAAAATATTTTACCCTTGAGAGGGTTGCAACCAAATGCTCAGGAAGAACCCGATGACAGAGATTCTGAGGAAAATATACCTTTAGCAGAAATTGCTCGCGCTGCTCGTAACAGAACTCCGAATCGACACAGACAGGTGCCGCAAAGACCGCGTCATTTATATGCTATGAGTTTTGCTCCTATCTTGTTTTGCACATTAATCGGTGGCATTCAAACAACAACTCTGCTGGACACTGGAGCAGATCTATCTGTGGTTGGTTTCGAACTGGTCAAACGGTTAGGCGTTCCAGTGCAAAAGACGTTTTTTCTCAACACGAGGTCCGCTTCTGGCGATCCTTTGCCAATTGTTGGTGCTGTACATTTGTCAGTTCAGGTATCCCCAGGATTGAAGTATGAATGTAAATTTTTTGTATGTGAATGGTCTCCTTTTGAAGTAATTCTTGGAACTGATTTTTTAAAGCAGCATTTTTTCACGGTAAAACTGGACTTTCAGAACAACACACTGACGCTTGTAGATCATAGTCACAAGCAACAAAAAATTTCTCTCCTGGGAACATCTTTTGTATCAACGCACTGTTACGTTTCCCTACTGCAAACAACAATAATTCCTGCTAGATCAGAAGCCGTCGTCAATGTTTTGTTAGAACAGTTGCATCGACCAATTTCCTGTGCCATGTTTGAGCCGTCTTCTAAATTCTTGGAACGAACACAGCTGCTAGTTGGTCGAACTGTTATAAACACTGGCTACGGCGTAGCACCAATACCAATAGTAAATCCAACTATTTCTCCCATTTCTTTACATCAAGGAAGTCGCATAGGTACTGCGGAAGAAATTTGTTCAAAAGATGTATGTTTTCTACATTCTCACACATCAGGTTTGCTTACATTTTCACGATCAGTCGACAGTCAGCCAACTGAAGAACCACTCAATCAAAAGAAAACTCATATGAATGATCCTACCAGTGCACCTCAGTTACCAGAAATAGACACTATCAGTTTTTCAGGAACAAATCTGACTGAAAATCAACAACACCAGCTAAAATACACCTTGCTTCAAAATTCTGACGTGTTTGCAAGTCATGATTTTGATCTCGGTCGATGCACTGTCTTTCGTCCACGAATTGAAACCGGAACTGCACTTCCCGTTAAGCAAAGACCTCATCGGTTGCCATATACCCAACGAGAACAGTTACGAACAGAAATTAATCAGTTGCTGTCACATGGCCTGATATCGCCATCAACCTCACCTTGGGGTTCTCCAATTGTGTACGTCAAGAAAAAAGACGGATCATGGCGAATGTGTGTTGATTTTCGAAAGCTTAATTTGGTAGCTGCTCCTGACATATTTCCCCTGCCGCGAATCGATGATATTCTCAGTAGTCTATCTTCTGCAAAATATATGTCTACTTTAGACTTGGCCAAAGGTTTTTGGCAGATCGAACTCGATGCTGAGACCAAACATAAGACAGCCTTCACAACATTTTATGGTCATTTTGAGTATAATGTTTTGCCGTTTGGTTTGAACTCCGCTCCTGGTGCATTTCAAAGATGTATGTCTATCGTGTTGGCTGGCTTAGAGTGGCACAAGTGTCTTGTTTACATAGATGATATTCTAGTTTTTTCTTCAA
This sequence comes from Trissonchulus sp. WLG1_4, assembly GCA_030248245.1. Classification (NCBI taxonomy): domain Eukaryota; kingdom Metazoa; phylum Nematoda; class Enoplea; order Enoplida; family Ironidae; genus Trissonchulus; species Trissonchulus sp. WLG1_4. The sequence goes on along the minus strand of JASANF010016373.1, from coordinate 12,846 downwards.
CATTTGAACAGCATTTGAAAGATTTAGTTGATGTTTTTGGAAAATTTCGCACAGCTAATCTCAAACTTAAGTTGTCTAAATGCCAATTTTGTCGCACGTCCGTTCATTATCTTGGTCATGTCATATCCCCTGATGGTATTATACCAGATCCTGATAAAGTAGCTTCCGTAAAAAACTTTCCAGTACCTAAAACTCTGAAACACCTGGAAAGTTTTCTCGGCTTAGCTGGCTATTATCACAAATTTGTTTGCAATTTCACTGAAATAGCTAAACCGTTGAACATGTTGCGTCGCAAAAATGTGCAATTTAAATGGACTACTGAGTGTCAAGAAAGTTTTGACAATTTGAAACAACAGCTCACATCATCACCATTATTGATTTATCCTCAGTTTGATAAGCCATTCATCATTCATACTGATGCATCCGGATATGCAATCGGTGCTATTTTATCTCAGGAAACAGAAAAAGGGGAACAACCAGTTGTTTACGCTAGCAGGTCATTAACTTCTGCAGAAAGAAATTACAGCACCACAGAAAAAGAAGCACTTGCTATCAAATGGTCTATTAACCATTTTCAATACTATTTGCATGGTTCAAATTTCACTGTTTATACAGATCATCAGCCTCTGCGAGCATTAATGGAAAATTCTCCAAAAAATTCAAGATTAGCTAAGCGGCGTTTAGAACTTCAAGAACACCAAGGAAACTTTCAAATATTATACCGACCAGGTCACAAAAATTCTAACGCCGATGCATTGTCGCGAAACCCTGCATTTGAACAACTAGATCCACCGGACAAGGCTGTTGTTTGCACTTTTGAACGACAAGCTAGTGCTCAAATCAATAGTTGCTCATGGAATAATCTGATGCTGCTTCAAAGGCAAGATCCACTTTGGTCTAATTTAATTAACTATTTATTATACAAAGAACTGCCAAATGACAACAAAGAAGCTAGAAAAATTCTTTTGTCTGAAGATTTATATACAGTTGAAAATGGCATTTTATATCGGTTGACCATATTTCGCGGCGAAAAGTTTAAACGCGTAGTTGTGCCCACTGTGCTACAAAAAGCTGCTCTAGAAGCGTCTCATGATGGTCTTTTTTCGCGACATTTTGGTGTAGCTAAGACACATTTTAGAGCAGCACAATACTATTACTGGCCCAATATGCGACCAAGTGTAGAAAATTGGTGTAAAACATGCCACGCTTGTAATACCAGAAAGCACCCCATACCTAATCCAATTGCACCTTTACATTCCATTCCACCAAGCGGAGCACCTATGCATAGAATGCACGTAGACATAATGTCGTTTGGGAACTCTACAGCAGACGACAACAAATATTTCATAGGTTTTGTGGATTCTTTTTCAAAGTACATAATTGGTTTTGCTACGGCTGATCAAACAGCACTGACTTGTGCTCGTTTATTTGTTGACCAAGTTGTTTGTCGTTTCGGTGCTCCTAAACACCTTGTTTCAGATCAAGGTGCCCAATTTGTTTCTGAACTAAACAAACACATTTGTGAAATGGTAGAAACTCGCAAAACAGAAACAACTCCCTACCATCCAGCATCTAATGGTCAAATAGAACGCTTCCATAGGACTTTGCAATCAGCATTGAGCATGATTGTAAGTGAAAATCACAAAAATTGGGATTTGTGTACTCCTTACTGTCTTCTCGCCTATAACACAAGCGTGCATGCATCAACCCATGATACAACACACTTTATTATGCACGGCTGGGACCCACATATTCCCGGTCTCACAAATTTTTCAAATGATGAAACTTACTCTACCGAAGACTATCGATCGCAGGTAGCAAAAAGACTACATCAAGCATGGGCAAAGGTGCACGATGCCATTATTGCTGCTCAACAAACTCAGACAAGCAATTATAATAGAAAGGCAACTGATTGCACCTATCAATTAGGTCAGCTAGTATATGTATATAACCCTCACGTCAAACAACCCCAAATTAGAAAATTAGCACACACGTGGCACGGACCCTACAGAATTGTTGAATTGTTTCCCCCAAATGCTATAGTTAAAATCATCAATAAGCATGATGCTAAGCTACATCGATTGCATTTTAATCTAGGGGACCTAGGTTAACTCCGTTAGTTACTGACGATCCCCTGGATTACTTTGAACCTGCAGATCCACATCGCCAGAATGATTTTTATCCTCTTTCATTTTCTTACGTTGCCAAATATTGCTCTACTGAAAGCGAAGTCACAGTAGTTTTAAAGCAATATTTGTATCCAAAAATGAACTGACCTATTTTTTAGTTGTTACACTTGTAACTTGGCGCAGTTTTTACATACCACATCGTTTGTCCAGAAAGATGTTTGCGTTTGATGCTTGCTTGTTTTTTTTATTATTGGCGAATCTGTTTTTATTCATTTTAGGAGTGTTAGCATGTTTATGTCCTATTTTTGTTATTTTACTCTTTTCTTGAGCCTAACCAGTATGCGTTTAGCACAGATTTTGTTTTGTAATTTTGTATACTTAAGACAATTTTATCTACAATTCTGGAAACACAATTGTTTAGTACGTTAATTTACGTATATAGTTCTGTACTGGCTCGAAAAAGTAATAGTATTCGAACAGAACAGCACTGTACCATATAATGCCATACAATAGCTTTTCTTGTAATCTATTGTAGATTAGCTTGTCTTGATATTTGTACTTATTATGTATATCATCGTTTTTTCATTTTCACTGATTATTGGGTTTATTTTATATCTGCGTTTCCGCTGCGATTTTTTTTATTTTTTTAATAACGTTTTGATTTTTCTGTTTTATTTTCCAGGCAAAACCATCTACACAAATTTGCTGTTTATTATCGTGGAGAAAGTAGCCCTTTTTCTCATTTATATCAGTCTAACTTTCGACTAAATGCCGTCGATTACTTCAGTGCTGAACAAGCTTACCAAGTTTTGAAGGCTAAATGCGCGGAAGATTATCATTCTCAATTGTCCCTATTAATAGAAACATCGGGACTTGCAGTTAAACGAAATTCGAAGCATATTGTTCCTAAAATTTCTGGGTTTCAATACAAGTGGGAACTAGTAGGCGAACTTTGCATGCTACGTATTGATTATGAAAAGTTTTGCCAAAATCATGAGCTTAAAGACACCTTGTTAGAAACGGCAGGTAAAGATTTGCGAGAAAATTTGAATGATCCTTTCTGGGCCTACTCTAAAGGTCATGGGAAAAACATCGCGGGGAGATTTTTAATGAATGTTAGAAACGTTCTCAACTTGGAGAAATTTTCCAGTTATTTTCCTAATAATTTAGCCGTTGGTGATTCACTGCTACGAAATGTTAACATCCCTGAGGCTCGCGTAATTCCTATTCCGGGCGCTAAACTGAAATTTGTTACTTCTGTCGCCGAAGTGGTTGCTGGACCGTACGTAAAAAATTTGTTCGTTTTGGTGGGTACCAACGATTTGGTCTCCAAAGATCAAAAAATTTACCCTCCTACGAAAATCTCCCGCAACCTGCGAAATTGGTGTCTGAACTATGCAAAATCAAATCCGCACCAAAAGATTATAATCGCATCTCTGATTCCTCGATATTGTGACGCAGAAACAAAAGTTGACAATTCAGTTCAGAAATTTCGTTCGTCGGAGCCTTTTACAAATTTTTCCAAATGAGTTTCAAAATATTCAACTTTTGGATTTGACCCCTTTTTTATGACTCTTCGCTTTTCAATCGTGATGGTTTACACTTGTCCGCAACTGGTATCTCTCTTTTGACCACTTTGGTCAGACATGCATTTCGTTTCAATTTAAATTTGGATTCCACACAACAACCATTTTTGCTTTCTGGGTAGATGCAAAATGACCCCTTATTTCATTTTGATTACTTGATAATTTCATGCATTTCAATTTTTGTATTTTTTATAATTATTATTGTTTATTATTTGTGAACTATTTGTCATTTGTGATCAGTGTTAGTCAACTCAGGGTTGTTTCAGTGATTAGGTGGGTTAAATTTTTGAGTGGGGGGAAATGTGAAATATTCAGTGTAAACTTTATCTAAATGTGAAACTTTTAGTTTGTTTAGTGCTATAAATTTATCATTGTGGGTCATCAATGATAAAAGCGCTACGTCTAGGTTTAGTTGTTTAGACCAGACAGATTTGATTCCAAGTGTGCTCGAAGCTAGTGGTGATTTTAGTAGTTCGATGGTTTTAGTGCCTTGTATATAGTGTTAGAAGTACGATGCTTTGTTGTGTTATGATTTAATAGAGTAGTTTGTTTACTCAATAAATAAATGACTATTATGATTAGCTTGCACACATTACGTTACATAAATATATAAACCAGGGACACAGAAGGTTGGTACAAAATGCATGTTGATTCAAAAAAATGCGACCGAAACCCGGGATCTAACCAAGCACATTTAGATCTATAGTCTAACGCTCTCCCAACTGAGCTATTTCGGCTACGATACACGATAAATAAAAATTTTTAACAACAATCTATCTGCAAAAAATCTGATGCTCTGTTTGTAGTTTGCGTTCAATGTTAAGGTTGACATATATAACATTTTTTTTGTTGTAAAAATATGTTTTGAATTCTATTCGCAATTTAAGTTTTTAAGTTTAATATCACAATTTCTGTTCAGTATTAATGATTGATCACACAAATCCTCAAACTGTCACAACACAATCAACGATAGTGTTTTATTGGTAACAACACATTTATTCAAACTCTTATGAGAGCTGGTTGGCTCAGACGGTTGCGCGTTAAAATCTGATGTCAGAGAGTTCGATTCGTCCTTCACTTTTTTTGCGTTCCATAATCTCTAATGGTATTCCACTTAAACTAGATGTTTTCACTGCCTATGTAATTCAACACTGAACCCATTCAAACTAACGTATAAAACACTGCAAACCACATGTGACGCCCGCGATGTTAGACTGAAGCACAGGTTACACAAACCAACTAACAAAAGGTGAGCACAAGCTCAGTGTTATTGTCCAAAATCAAAATTAAAGACCTGTTGTGCTGTGGCACAACAGGAAAAATGGAACGGTAGCCGGTGCATGTTTTAAATTTTCCATTTCCCCAATGGCCACTCCCGAAACTTCCCTTACTCAGAGACAGGCGTTTATGCATTTTCAACATCCATTTGACACTGACTAAAAACCAGAATTCTTCAAAGGCTATGTCGTATGATTGATTTATACTATTTTTTCGCAAAACGCGTTCAACTGCTACTACTTCTCTCAAAATCGACCTAGGCTGAAGGCTCTACTATTTCTGCAGAAAAGTGCTCACCACCAGCAGCAATGGACAGTCGTTCACGAAGACTACCCCACTTCATGAATGGCAAATGGTATCTGTCTAGTGAATCAAAAGACATCGTTATTTGTCACTTTATTTTTGATGCAGCGATCGCACATAGCTCGCTAGTCGTTTTTTGCACCAGTAATGTTATGGTCACTGCAGTTGTTATCGAACACAGTGCCGATGTGACATTACCAAATTACAATTTACGATTTCCACTGACTTAATCTATTCAGACAGTTTTAGTAATAATCAAATAGTACACTGAGGTTACGCACTTTGCATTTTATCTTGATTGTGTATTATTTGCAGTTTATTTTAGGGAATTGAAATATTAAACTTTGCAGTAACGAAACCTGAATCTACAATTTCATAGTGGGGAATCAAAAGACTTTCAGGCACAGCTAACCGAATCCCTCATACGCTTCTAGGTAAGCGAAATAAATGCTGATTAGGTGTTTTTCAGGGGGCCGCGTATATACTATATTCAGAATCTTTTGAGTCCGAATAAGCTAACCGAATCCGAATCTGGAAGTCCTATGTATTTTTGGGTAGGTCGGATTTCCTACGTTAAATTACACTAGAAAGGTAGGTAGCTCAGTCTTGCTCACAGGAGACGGCAAGATAAAGGACAGCAACCGTAACCAAGCAGAACGCAAAAGTTGGCAACCGGTGAGGTGTTAAATTCCCGAACTTCTGACTGGAGATCAGATGCTCAGTAAATGCTTAGCGCACAACCACCTGAGCCAACCGCCTTGGTTGTTTAGCAGTTTATAAGATCTTTGTTACGACTACCGATTTTGGTTACCATAACTGATTACTAACTTACATTACTGATGCCAAAACTGAAAATAAGGCTCTTTTACTTAATTAATAATTTCTTTTTAAGCTGTTTTTGCTTCTTTTAAATTTCGAACATCGATTATATAAACACAATTCAACTACACTACCTGTACCCATGCATGAACGGTACACTAAAATTTTGTGTTTCGCTGGTGCATATTATCTAACTTTTTCACAGTTTATTTTGTGGCTTGTTGGTCCAGTGGTATGAGTCTCGCTTCGGGTGCGAGAGGTCCCGGACTCCCGGGTTCGACTCCCGAGCTCATTTTTTCTGAAAAAAAATTAACTTGATCTTTTTTTGCCAAGAACTTGCAAGTCTATTTTTAAACTTTCCTTAATATTTTTTCAGCAATAAATTTTTTAAACAATTGCCAATATCCTTTTTTCATTGAAAGTGGATATTTAGTAGAAACACCATCCTATGGCTCGTTTCCCCGTTGTTTCAGAACTTATTTGTATTGTGAAAAACGTAAGTATTAAATTTACCTACAGCTCGTGATTCTTGAATTCAAGACCCCATTTACAGAAAGGCTTTGGGGCAACTCAGCAGTAAATTAGTGCGGAAATTAGGACTGAAAATCACTTATCCACAAATAATGGCCGCGTGTAATATTTCCTCTGGAATATTGACACTCAATCCTCACAATTTCACACCTTCTCGCTCAGCAGAATAGCTTGGTTATACAGCAACTAGCGAGCGAAGTATTATCAACGTGACAGAAATTCCATAGACCGCTATTTAATGGTTTAATGGTACACTAAAAGGTCTAAAATTTACCCAGTTAAGACTGATATTGACACATTATTGCTGTCTACATTACTGCTGTAAATAGATGGTTACGATGACATAAATTTCGGTGAGAAGTCACGGTTTACTGTTTGCTCTGTAGCTATTTGCAAACAAATGTTTTGTTATACAGTATCCGTTTAATGTTCGTCAGCCGTCTAAACGTAAGCTTTACTCAATATTTGGTAAAACTTTTTGGTTATGTGTTCACAGGCCAGTATGTATGCAGAATTGTAAATTAAAGGTAAAATCTGGTGCATTTTTTGGGTTCTGAACCATAAGACGACTAGTTGTAACTAAAAATTCGTAAGTTCCCACGTTTGAAAAGCCAGACAATTTTTTCGGGGTGTGGTAAAAATGCTACGTAAACGAGATGACCACGGTGCAAATGACGCATTTGCGATGTGACTGAAGTGACCATTGATATTTTGATTCAAGACAGTTGTGAATGTTTTTAAATCACATACTATTGCCCAAACTCTAAACACAAGGAGTAAGAAACTTAGAAAATTCGGCAAAAAATTATTGCCAACTGTCATAAACAGCGCCTTAAACCACTTGGTTCCGTTTTTAAAATGTAAATACGTACGCAGGTTCACGCAACGTGTATAACATAACACATATGTTGATTGCACATAACAATTATAGCCAAATAATAGGCATAGTGACAATAACTAGCCGGTAATGGGCCTGGGCGAGCGGCCTACTTGATTCTGAATCAAATGCGTTAAAACTTTAGCCTGAGAACCCTGAGCTGGAGGGGGACGACGCCTTGCAAGTTCTCAGCCTAAGTTTTTCTTTGAAATTTTTATCAGAAACGCTAGTTTGTTTAAACCGACATTATTCAACTGAAACGAGGCAGCTGACTGACTGCTTCTCAACAGTAGCAGCAGAACAGATATTACAGTACGCAAAACAAAAGTTGTAATTATTCCAGCTAACCAAAACAGAACAGACATAAATTCAATTAATTAAACACAGCAGTAATACTTTTCGCACGCCAAAATGGCGGCATTACAGTTCAACAGCGTAGAATAGCAAACAAAGAAAACACACATAATACCAAGAGTAATTACATATAGTTATTGACAGGAGTGCAAACCATTAGGTTACGACACTATTAAAGCGATCTGAAAGAACTGCAACTAAATTCAGCGACTTCTAGACAGTTCATACCTTCTTTAAAAGTGGCCACAGGCTATTTAGGCAATCAAATAAATAAATATAGTGAAAATTATAATAAGTGCACTCATCGTTTGCAGTCGAGAAAGCCGAGTTTAAAGGAGGAAATGGTGGTAGCAGAAGTCAACGTCCGGATGGCTCTATAACTATTCCGACCCCACTATGAACTACAGTAGAGATTTTATGTTGCTCTTTTGCAAGCAAATTTGTTTTAGAGCGAAGCGCGCGTGCAGTTTGCGCGCCACTACACACACAGACAAGAGAGCAAACAGCAAATCAACAAGTGAAAGCATGGTGAAAATTTGCAGATTTGCAGCCTGCTGCTAATTAATTCGAGACAATACTTATTCGTTGTCCGTATTCTACGGCAAATAGGGCATGTTGCTGTCTCAGCATTTTTCAGATAAAATTCAGAGTCTTTGAATTCCGGCTAAAATTATCTTAATTTTTCTTGAAGTTCTTAAAAAAATATCTAAAATTCCTCTCAATGTCTGCAAAATGTCTTTGAATGGAAAGGGTAAGAGATATTTGAAAAATCTACAACCGAAAAAATTTTACAAAAAATTGTAGATTCCTGGTTTTTCGGTGCTAGGTCAAAAGTTTTGATATTGATTTCACAAGATTGTAAACTTTATTCTGACAGCACTTAAACACGCTTACAGAAGAGAACTGTAGAACTGATAAAACCGTTTCTGAAAAAATACAAAAACGTTTCTCACTGAAGGCTAAGATTTTAGGGGATCACACAGAAAATCTCAGAAGTGTATATCATAAAATCGTGTCACTCAATCCGACGGTGCATCTAAAGGGGCGACATCTATTTTGGGGCTAAAGATCAGATTGGGGGCTTGGCTGACGATGGGAGTTCTATATTTTTATCAAAAAATTGGGTAGGAAGCGGTTTATGGCCAAAAATAATTCCCCCCCTGTCGAAGATTTACCCAATCTGACAGTCTAACTTCGGTAAAAAATCTGCAAATTTGTGTTCCAAAATATTTTGTTCAACTCCAACAATTTTTGAAAAAATTCAACTTGAAAAGTAGGGCTGTCCAGTTTACCAAATTTTAATGGTCACAGCTCCACTATTTTGTGTCGCGTTTATTTTACATATATAACTATTAAGCCCTAAATTTGTGCTTTAGAAAAGTAGTTGTATTTGTGTGAGAATTGAGTGTTGTGGATATAAATACAAGTCTAGTGCGTCTAGTTTAGACTAGGTTGACCAGATGCACAGCATGAAGTTATTTAATATTGATAAAAAACTTATCCATATGAATTTTTGTGAAGCGACTGCATCTTATGCTAAATTGCAGAAAAGTTTTTAAAAAAAATTTGATGCACTACTAGTATCGTACTCACAAGTTCAATGTTTACATTGAGCAAGGACACGTGTAATTGCTCAATGTAAACATTAAACTTGTGAGTAGGATGCTAGTAGTGCATCAAATCTTTTTCAAAGTAATTGTAATAGACTGATATTATCTTTAAAGCGTCGATAACGCGTAAAACTAACGTTAATTGAAAATTTTTTAAAATTTAAAAATCCGTGCAATGGCAAAATTTTGTTGCGCATCTGGTGGTGCAAAAAGCAACTTTCTAACAATTTCCGTTCCAAAGGGATGATCGTTATTATGTTTTTCATGCAAATAAGGATAGTATAATACATTTAAGGGGGCGCTCCGGGAATCGGGGGTTACATCAAAAATTGGCAAAAAAGTTGTCAAAAAATGTCAAACTTTACTATACATATATGTAGTATGGCACAAAAGAACACTGGAGGCAAAATTTCAAATCACGTGATCATGTCACGTGACTCCCAGAGCACCAAACGTGAGTGAATTTTCGGCAAACGATAACTCTGCTTATACTTTGCGTATAGTCACACTTTATATACCCAAATGTAGCTTATATGCTTCTCTAGTTGAACATTATTTTGGTTTTTAACATTTATGTCGGGTTTGGATAAAAAATTTCATTATGTGTTTTCGAAGTCGAACTCTGAGCAATAAAATTCATATAAATAAATTTCTAAGCTTTATCTTAAAAAACTGAAAAATTGTTCAACTGCGCAGAGCCTAAGGCTATAATTGTGCAAAATGTTGTAGAAAAATATCTTACCAGCATTTTATAATCGAATGCCGAAAAATTGGTTTTGTATTCACACAGTCTATATTTGAGTCTGCTGCTTCTGAAAATGTTTTCTTGTGAGATTTTTTTGCACAGAACGCAATAAAATTGTTTAATTTTTCATTACGACTAACAAAATCTACGTATCGTTTGTTTGGAAAACCTCAAAAAGCGTTGATGCACTGGCTTACTTGCTGAATTTGTGTAAAAGTCGAATAAAATCAGTAATATGTCCAATTTTTTCCAAATTTTTTGCTATGGAGATATGCGCGTCAAAACACCAGAAATAGTATTTTGGGCAACTTTCCTTCAAGAATGATAGGTCATTTCGGCTGTTGTTAAAAAATACGGCCCAAATCCTTGATTCCCGGAGCGCCCCCTTAATTAGTGTAACCTTGAATATGAATATAAATAAATGTTGTCTGGCTTAGGCTCATAAACAATAAACGTAGCTTTAGTTAACTTTTGTCTATATACGGCACTTGCCTCAAACTGTTTTTGTCTCAGATTAGGCTTAGGTTTTACCTCAGGGGCCGTATTCTCAAAATTACCTGCAGGTAAAGTTAGGCTAACTTTACCCACAGGTAAGGTGAAGGTAAAGTTAATTCTGTGGGTAAAGGTAAAGGTTTAAATAACAGCTATATACATCACGACAATTTTGGTTACATTGCTGGTTCTTTCCCCCGTTTGTGTGGGACTGTGGGACCATGTCCTCTTAAATATTGTGAAATTTTGACCCCTGTTCCAAAACAGACGCAATTTGTCCTTGTTCTTGCAAGAAAATAGCAAATTTTGACACTGTTTGGCTCTAATTTAGTTAAAAATAGCTCCGATTGTTTTGGAATTACCAATGTTCTGCTAAAATACACCCAAGATAGAAAGGGTTTGGCTCAAAAATTAGACCTGCGCGCCATGACGCTCTTTCATTCTTTGCCTCCGGCGTGACACCCCTGTGAGTCCCCTCAATCCCCTGGGACTAAATTTTACTGGGAGTAGAGTCTTCCCATCTCATCTACCGAACTGCATGTGTCACCGCATATGTATGTAGTTCTTAGTAGTTTGTTTAGTTGAACTTTCGCAGTTTTTTGATTTTTTGCTAAACTCATACTAATTGATTGGAAATTGCAGTTAAGTATGTGAAGCCACCAAATGGCATAAAAACTGTTGACCAGCCAAACACTAATACTAAAGAATAAAATATAATAATATTTATACAGACAGACTTGAAAGATAATATGAAATAAGAAACCGAATCATAAACGTACATTTTTGTGTATGTACTGTGTTTACTGATAAACTAAACAACCACGGTAAAGTTGTTTTCGGAAAAAATTGACAGAATCGCACTGTTTGGTGTGAAATTCTGTGAAATGAACATTACCGAAAAAAATTTCCTGCCAAACACATAACTTACAGGGGGGACCACAGGAAAAATTTTCGCAGATTTGAAAAACCGAGACCGGGTACAAACCGAGACTTTTCGACTACCGAGACCGAGACCGAGACCGAGACCGAGACTGGGCTAGTCTCGGGTTTTGACTACGAGACCGAGACCGAGACCAAGACCGAGACTTCCATCCTAGTTCTCACCTCAGCGGTTTTGCCTCCCCCCCTCAGCGATTTGGGCCCCTGGCCTACTTTTAGTAAGAAGGGGGGCGCCCCTTATTTCAGATGGGTATGGGTTGCCCCCCCCTCCATGGATGTATATAGTCATTGTAGATGTGGCGCCCCTGACGTTCCAGGGCTCTGTAACGGAGATGAGCACCTCACCTAAGGGCTTTATATCCCACTTTTGGATATACGCATCGTGTACAAACAACAGATATATAATTGTTTGCACTGCTACACAAACTACAGCTCTTGCGGTCCATAAATTCAAGTGATTGCAAAGAAAGGGAAACATTGTATGTATATAAACTGGACGAACTTGTAGAAAACTGAGACAAATACTGGAAAAACGCACAAATGCCTAGTTTCAAACAAAATTTGCACAAAATTTTACTATTACATACACATTTTTAAAAAAATAATACAGCTCGCCATCACTTATAGCTAAATTTTAACTTTTCCTTCAGCCTCAGTCAGTTGAAGTATATAAACTTTTACGTCACCCACAGTTAAACTTTTAACCTTACCCATAGTCAAACCGTAGCCTTACCCGCAGTTAACTTTGAACTTTAACCTTACTCACAGTTTAACTTTAACCTTACCCACCGTTAAGCTTTAACTTTAACCTTACCCACAGTTTAACTTTAACCTTACCCACAGTTAAACTTTAACTTTAACCTTACCCACAGGTAAAGTTAAACTTTAACCTTACCCACAGTTTAACTTTAACCTTACCCACAGTTTAACTTTAACCTTACCCACAGGTAAAGTTAAACTTTAACCTTACCCACAGGTAAAGTTAAACTTTAACCTTACCCACAGGTAAAGTTAAACTTTAACCTTACCCACAGGTAAAGTTAAACTTTAACCTTACCCACAGTTAAACTTTAACTTTAACCTTACCCACAGGTAAAGTTAAACTTTAACCTTACCCACAGTTTAACTTTAACTTTACCCCGTATTCTAAGAATTTACCTTTACCCTCTGGTAAACTTTAACT
>JASANF010016372.1:0-10532 GCA_030248245.1 Trissonchulus sp. WLG1_4 | reverse complement strand
TACTAGAAAAATCCCGGAGTTATTGTAGGTTTCCAACAGTAATGCTGTTGACGTAATTTCTGTCCTTGACGTTGATGTACGGCAGATTTTTTTGTTTTTTTTTTTGTTTTTGTCACAGTATTAAAAGAAGAAAACGAATTCGTTGAGATCCCGGAAGAAAAACCCGGAAAAAGTCGGTCCAGAAAGACTCATCAAGCGACGGACAAAAATCGGTCGTAAATCGAAAGCGATCAAGTAAAAAAGACCCAAAACGATCGAGTAAAAAATCAACATCCAACAAACACGAAGCCAAAAGAGTAGCAGACATGAGCCGAAAAAAACCAGAGGGTAGTGTTTTTTAAATATTTTGTTTCGTTTTTTGTTTAACCAATACTTTTAATATCATTTTGACAGTAGGACAGAAAAGAAAAGTAAAAATACATGAATCTTGAACAACTATTATTCTAGGCCCATATCTCACCCGGAAAATAATTTAAAAATAAGGAAGAAATATATATGTAAGAAAAGAAAAAGAACAAAGGTCAGAAATAATCAATAATAATCTGCAATAAGAAATAAGCACGATCAATCGGATTAGCAATGCAATGCAAGACAAAGCAACGATATGCAGTTGAACTCAGCCTTACGTGTGACTATGCGTGTGCTTTTTCAAAAATACTCAAACTTAGGCTGAGGTTAGGATTTAAGCTTAGGCTTAGGCTCAGGCTTAGTCAGAGGGTTATTATCAGATGAAGGTTGAGCTTAGGCTGAGTGAGACTTAGGCTTAGGCTTAGTTATATAATTTAAAAATTTATATGTTTATGTGATGAAGGAATGAAATTGACGTTTTTAGCGTCCGCCTACATGATGGACCTGCGTGAGGAACTAGCAAGAGTGGAAGAAAAGCAAAAAACCGCTGCAGCGGGTCGAACGAGAAAAACCGAAATGGTTGAAGCCCCCCCGGAGCCGGAACCGAGAAGAGAACAAGAAAAAACGAGGAAGCCAAAAATGGCAGATCCGAGAAACCAAGCCTACATGACTATGGCCGGAATAGCGGACATGCCGGATGATAATAAACCAGCTCCGGTCACAAAAAAACGATCTCAGCCGAAAACCGCGAGAACCAGAAAAACCGAGATGCCCGAGGCTCCACCGGAGCCGGAGCCGAGACGTGACCCTGAAACAAGAAAGCCAAAAGTGGTGGATCCTAGAAATCAGGCTTATATGACTATGGCCGGTATAGCAGACATGCCGGATGATAATAAAGCACCGAAAACCAGGAAGGACAGAGAACCAGAGACTAGAAAAGAGTTTGAACCAAAAAAACCAAAGGTCAGAAGCTAGTGCGAATTTATGAGAATCCGCAAAGTTATGTCACAAGTGATCTTAAATGATCAACTTAAAAAAACAATAGAGATCTGATAATAACAGTATGTCCAAAGTATAATGTATCGGCCAGAACAACCCCCCACACACACACCCAGACCGTGAGTCTGATTGTAAAGTAAGACAGTCAAGCACCGTATTGAAGGGCATTACTTACAGCATTGGCCCAGTAGGTCAAATGGTAGATTACCGGTCTGCAGATTCAAGAATTGGTAGTTTGAATCACACTTGAGTCTTACAGTTTGACTTGGTAGAACTACTTGACTACTCTTCTCTTTCTTGACAAGGTCGAACATTTTTATATTTTAGGCAGGCAAAGTTGTACATCAGAGAGATCCCGCCTACATGACTATGGCTGGAGTTGTGGATATGCCGGATGATAACGAGCGACCGAAACCTGTGGAGAAAAAACCGTCCAAAAAAACCGTCGACCCGCGAAACCAAGCTTATATGACCATGGCAGGGGTTGCCGATATGCCTGATGAAAACGAGCGACCAAAACCTGTGGAGAAAAAACCGTCCAGAAAAACGGTTGACCCGCGAAACCAAGCTTATATGACCATGGCGGGTGTTGCGGATATGCCCGAAGACCCGAGGAATCAACCTCGTGACACTGAGAGGAAGCCTAAACCAGGAAAAGTGGTACACCAGAGAGACCCTGCCTATATGACCATGGCGGATATCAGAGAGATGCCAGAAGATCCGAAATGAACTTTTTTCGATACTGAGATATATAATTAATAAATAATTAATTATTAATAGTTTGTTAAATATATTGAAAAAACTTGCGTGTCCGACACTGTAGGGTCTACCTAGTAGTGTAAACCTAGTTGGTTTATATTTGGGACATTACAGACATTAACATTTACTGCATCTGAAATTAGCATCTAAAATTAAGGCCGTGTTTACATTGAGCTTTTTTCAGCTGCTCGAGCAGCTGGAAAAAAGCTGGAGCAGCTGAAAAAATGCGGATAAGTATGGCGGTCACTATGGACTAGCTGCTCCGTTGTCATGACAACGCTGCAGTTCCAGCTTTTTTTCAGCTGCTCCTGCTTTTTTTCGCCGTTTCCGGCTTTTTTGCAGCTGCTCGAGTAGCTGAAAAAAAGCCGGAAATGGCGAAAAAAAGCTGCAGCTTTTTTTCAGCTGCTCCAGCAGCTAAAAAAAGCTCAATGTAAACACGGCCTAAGTGAAATAATTAGTATTTTCATTAACATTACCAACAACTACCAAATTTCAAATTTCAGTAGACACTTCGTATAACATAGTTTGGATCCAAAGTCCATCAATCACATGAAAAAATAAAGATAATAAAAAGATGAAAAGAAAAGGTACCAAACTCTACAGTGATTAGAGTAGAGTCGCTAAATAAAGTTAACTTCACTCACAGCGACCCAGTTGTTTTCAAATTTTTTGGAGTAGTGTTTCAAGGTCTTCTAGAAAACCGTTAAACATTTTTAATGAGTCAAAGGCTGAAATTTAACAAATAGAAGTGGGTAAAGCAATAGTCTATCTTGCAGTCCTCTACTGAGTACTGACTTGTCACTTTGTGATTAGAGAAATCAAAGGTGAACCAGTAATTAATAAAATGATGAACTAGTGCATAAATAAATAAATAAAATAAATCAATAAATTAGTAAATAAATAAATAAATAAATAAATAAATAAATAAATAAATAAATAAATAAATAAGTAAGTAAATAAATAAATAAATAAATAAATAAATAAATAACAAATGGCCCAAGTGTAGTGTCCTACATGGCCAAGTTTGGCCAACTTAATCAGTTGATGTATATAGTTAGTTTTGTTTCGAAGAATTGTGAACTGTTGTGAACTGTTCTGTAAATGTGGGATGATAAGAAATGAATAAATTTGAAAAAACTTTAAAAATTATTTTAGAAAATTTCGAGGGCACATTCGGGGCACACCGTCCTGGTCTTGGTCAAGTTGGCCAGCTGCCTGGGCCAACTCAAGTTGGCCAACTTAAGTTGGCCAAGTTGGCGAAGTTAAGTTGGCCAAGTTGACCAAGTTAAGTTGGCCAAGTTGGCGAAGTTAAGTTGGCCAAGTTGGCGAACTTAAGTTGGCCAAGTTTTCCAAGTTAACTTGGCCAAGTCGGCCAACTATGTTGGCCTACTTGAGTTGGCCAAGTTGGCCATTTACGGTCGCAAATTTGCAACAAAGTTAACCGTGTAGGACACTACACTTGGGCCTAAAAAATAAATAAATAAATAAATAAAAAATAAATAAATAAAAAATAAATAAATAAAAAATAAATAAATAAATATATAAATAAGTAAATAAATACATGAATAAATAAATAAATAAGTAAATAAATAAATAAATAAATAAATAAATAAATAATTCGTACTCATAAAATACTTTGTGATCTGAATGATCAAAATAATTGAAACAGTTCAATATGCTTGACTACAATTCTTAGGTCAGCTGCCTGATCCGAAAACCCGGCTCTCACAATCAAGAAATAAGCAGGAAAGAAAAATTAACTTGAAATACAAATGCAGCAGAAACAAGACATGAGCTCAACAATTTGGTCAATAAGAAATGCATATTTTGAAATAAATAGTGAAAATAATAAAATATAGAATACAAAATTTAAAAATCATGAAAAATAAAAGTAAAACCTTATTTTTGTTATTATTTCTGTTATTTAGTTAGTTATTTTTGTGAAAAGTTCTTTTTTGTCATTTATTCTTTTTACATAGTGAGAAGTGAGAACCTAGTCAGTTTGATTATTCTGGAAAGGTTTTTCAATCAGAGTAACAACGAATATTGATTTTAAGCAAGATCTTCAACTGAATAAAGTCGGGTAAAAATAAAAATCTACCAAATATTTCTAGCGTTCAATAGTTTAAAACTGAAGAAAAAATTATTGCTAAGTTTTGATACCTCTTAAAAAATAAATCACCTCATTTAATTGTCACTCATAAGTGACATGACTGACTGAAACTACTTCATGGAATGTGCAATTGTTCGGCACTTATGTGAAACCTGTTGCAAGCATGTTTCAAAATGACCTACAAGTGTTCCTACAAAACCAGGCTTTTTTTGCGCTAGCCTTTCTGGGGTTTATAGCCCTAAGCTTGAACTCCCTGCTACAATGTGGGGGAAAAAAGAAGGCAAAAAGCGATAAAGCAGATGCCTTAAAAGGGCCGATTGCCGAAGCGCCTAAAGTGACGAAAACCGGACTTTCTTCGGACGATGAAGAGGATGACGAAGATGAAGAGAAACCGGCTGAAGGTGGGCTTAGTTGTATGCGAGATTGGATTAAGCGCATTAGGTTAAAATAAATTCTGCTAATAACACAGCGCAAAACAAAAATATCCGACTGAAATTTTGCCCAACATTTTTCACATAAGTTATCTAGAAGTATGTCAGGTTTCAGGAAATTACGTTTAGTCGACGCTGCGTTATTCACGAAATAAAGTTAATTCTAATCCGATGAATCCAAGTTTGGATAAGACCTTTAGTCTTATGTGACATTGGATTAAGCGGATTAGATTGAAATTCGTTTCGCAAATAACTCGTCACAGTGTCCATGAGTCCAATCATAATTTATAAAGTTTTAAAATTATAAATTATAAATTTATATTTATAATTTTTATAGTATCTATAGAATCTCGCATAAGTGTGGTAAATTTTGTAAATCTATCTCAACTTTCCGATGAGTTATTGAGGAAACAAGATATAATCTAATCCGTTTAATCCATGGTAGGAATTGGTAATTAGTCTTATGGATTTAGCGGATTGGATTCAAACATTAAATTTCGGGCTTTAAACTGCAGGTTTAAGGTTTGAGGTTTAAGGGCTTTTATTCATAATGTTGCTTGAGAGCAACAATTGGCATTGTCTCACACTAGTGAAACCTGTCAGGTGTATGTTCGGTTCAAAATATATACATGGTTTAAGGTTTAAGGTTTAAGGTCTAGGGTTAATGTTTAAGGGTTACGGTATAAAGTTTATGACTACAGGGTTAAAGTTTATGGTGTACGGTTTTAAGGTTTATGATTTATGGTTTTAGGTTTAAGGTTTATGGTATTGTGAATATTTTATATACACTGCCAAGTTTGAGGTATTAGTAGTATTGATATATACTATTTTTCACTGTTTTTAGAACTGTTGCTTACGCTAAATAGGTATATTCGTTGGTCAGATGCTCTTAGATGATTGGCTGAAATCCTTAAACCTTAAACCAAAAAGTTGAGAATTGTTACATACTTCTATCAACCTCAAACATTAAACCTATTGAATGTCAAAGTTCAGACTAGACTCAGATCATGTTCGACGTTGAACCTTAAACCTACTGTGGGTACCCAATATTACATCACTAACCTACATACAGCGCCTCAGTTTGTCTCAGCTTAAGCTAAACTCCAGTTGTGTCGATTCAGGTAAAATCACAGCTAAATCGTAGACAAGCATTTTCCAACTAGGTTTGAAGCACAAACCGCACGATATCATTGTTGGTGCCAAAAAGTTGGTGCAGAAAAGAACTAAATTTTCAGTATTTGGTGGTTTTTTTTTTTTTTTTTTATTTTTTTTTTTGGTTTTTTTTTGTTTTTTTTTTGTGTGGTGTTTTTTTTTGTTTTTTTTTTTTTTTTTTTTTTTTTTGTGTGTGTTGTCTTTTTGGTTTTTTTATAAGCCTGAATTGAGTCCGCTTAAGTTGATTGCTGGCTAAACCACTTTCATGCTGTCTAAAAACATTTCTGGTTAAAATCTGATTAGCCTATTAACAATATATTAAATATAGCTTGGATAAGTACATAAGGTCATGAAAATCTGCTTACGTGAGGCACTGCCTACATAAGTGCGTTATTTCAATTTTGCGCCGTGGTTTTAACGAAAAAAACTATGGCTAATCCGTGAAATTCAGTTTCGGAATATTATTTTGACCTTTATTTTGATTGGTTCGACGATATGATCTTTTGGCTAGGTGTTTATTATTGGCGCCGTTTCTCTGTAGATCTGTGTACTATTTTTATTTTTGATGACTTTTTTGTTTTTGTGTTGTTTATTTTTCTTGATTCATTGTTCATTTCAATAGTATTGTAGCATCCCTCTATCAAGAGTACATAATAGCATCTCTCTTTATACAGAAGAAGAGTGAGACACTCTCCAGCCTGCCTGCGTTCTAGCACAGGCAGATGCGCTGGTCGTTTTCAGGCTACATGTTGCCATTCTGTGCAACTAGTGGCTGGCCAATCAGAAGAAAGCTCCTATTCTCTGATTGGCCAGACGCCTGAGCACGTGCTCCAATCATAAAAATAGATAGGGATAAAAGGTTAATAATTCATTATTCATTTATAGTCTGCTTGCAAAAACATTAAAAAGGTTTGCAAATACCTTTGGAGATATGTATTTTGGCAAACTTTCAGCGAAATTGATTGAGAAACTTTTAAGAAAAAAGTTTATATCTCAAAAGTTTTTCAATTAATTTCGCTGAAAGTTAGCCAAAGTATCCCTAAAGGTATTTGCAAACCTTTTAATGTTTTTGCAAGCAGAGTATAAATAAATAATAAGTTATTAAGCTTTTATCCCTATCTTAATGTTTATCAACGCATCAGCGATTATATATTAAAGTGTGTTACGCAGAGAATCTACGCGCTGATTGGTCAGCCACATGTTGCCCCGAATGTCAACATGTAGCCTGAAAACGACCAGCGCATCTGCCTGTGCTAGAACGCAGGCAGGCTGCAGAGTGTCTCACTCTTCTTCTATATAGAGCGAGACACAATTATGTACTCTTGCCCCTATATATCTTTAGAGTACAGTCGTGTGCAAAAAAGTTCCCTCATCGTCGGCGTACAGTTGGTCGCATAACCGCTGCATTACATACCTACATATTAAGCATGCACAGCACACACATTTAGGTACGGTATTACCAGTAGTTTCCCTAACGCGTATATATTTGTCAATTACAACTCAAAGATAGTTACGATTTTACAGTGAATAGTTTTAAAGCTCTGACTACACATGACTCACACTATGTTACTTGCAAAAACACGAGCTTTATAAAACCAACTCGCATATATCTGTGATCAACCAAACTACTAACCATCACACTAGAACTGGTTACTAGCTACTCGGCATGCTAACATTACTCCATGGAAAGTTCTAACAGTCTTAAATTTTCCCAAAACCTGTCTCAGGAATGTTTCAACTCGTGCTGTTTTCGCACGCCCTTTTTGTGGCCCTGGCGCTAAGTCTGCTGACAGTGTTGCAATGTGGAAAGAAAAAGAAAAAAGAAAAATCTGTAAAAGCTTCTGAAAAATCACCTGAAGCGAGTCAACCGGGTGAAGAAGAAGAAGAGGCTGCGGATGAGGAAGAGGAAGGTTCGCAGTTTTCAGTCTTCAAATTTCTGAGTATCGTGACTATCTTTAACACGGTTTTTAAACTAATGTTCTTTCTTTTATTTGTTTAAATCCGATGCTAATTTTCTGAGTAGTGTGACTATCTTCAACACGTCTTTTAAATTAGCGGTAAATTCTTTTTTACTTGTTTACATATTTTGATGCTAATTTTCTGAGTAGTGTGACTATCTTCAACACGTCTGTTAAGTTAGTGGTCTTTGCTTTATTTGTTTTATGTAGATGCTAATTTTTTTAGTATTGTGACCATCTTCAACACGTCTTTTACACTGTTGTGCGTTGGCCTATTGTTTTCTACCTATTTTGATGCTATTTTTCTGAATATTGTGACTACTTTCAACATGTCTTTCTACTTTTTTTACCAATTTGTTTTCCGTGACGCAAACTTTCTGAGTATGGTGACCATCTTGAACCCTTCTTTTAAATTATTGGTTTATTCTTTTCTATTTTCTTTAATACCGCTCAGGAATAGGCTTTAGCTTAGCTTAAGGGGGTAATTGCGTTTTTAGGTGTTTTTTTAAAAAGCCATAGCTCAGCGTTTACAAATTCAAATCACAAGCGGTCTTTTGCATTAGGTAGAACAATATTTTTCCTAAATGTATGCCGTGCCTTGAAATTTAACCTGTGATTTTCTTTCCAGTATAAGCGACTAAAGAAAGGTCCTTTCCAAAATATTAAAATTTTTTACAAAAAGTTTGCGCCACAGCTCTGAATCATACGATTACCTGTTGGGGCTGAAAGTTGGTAAGGTTTTTGACATGTTTAAAATCCCCAGGCATGTCCTCCACTTTTTTAATAACTAGTCAATTTACTGAGAAAATAGCTGAAAAGCAAACGCACCGAAAATTTAAGATATTTTCTTGAAATTAAAACCCTCTAAAAATGTCCACAGGTGAAATTTCAAAAAAGTAAGAGACATGCCTGGGGATTTTGACCTTTACAATACTGTCCCAAAAATTTATGCTCAGGCGTCACTTATAAGTTGAGTACTGGTGGCGCAAAGTTTACATAGAAATCACAAAAACCTCGAAAACGCAACTACCACCTTAAATGAAGTGGAAACTAAAAAACAAGTCAAATAATGCAAAACAGTGGTTTGCATTATTTTAATTAATTCGGATGAGTTCAGTGTTAAATTACAATAAACTCATTTATGTGCAATGCCTGTCATGGTATGCAAAAAATGGAATCAGGTCGGAATCGAACACTCGGTCAGCTAACTGAAACTAGAGATCGCTACCATCCAAGCCATCCGAGACTAGTATATGATTGAGTAAAATTATTTGTATCAATAAAACATTATGATTGGTTTCAACAGTTTGAGGATTTGTATGATCGTCAATCATTACTCAGCAGAAATTGTGAAATTAGAATTCAGAAAAGTATTTTTACAACAAATATAATTTATAGGTATGTTAACATTTAAACTAGACGAAACCAAATGAGCTCCAGATTTCATCAAGATTACATAAGTGGCAAAAGTATGACACTCTTCCCTATTCTAGCTAATACACCGGAACGATGCTCATACCGAAATAGCCGTTTTACGCCGTGAACGTGATTTCAGGAGGGGACGCCCCCCTCGAATGACGTCTTGATTCCAGTCCCCCCCTCGAATCAGGGAAGTGTCTTGATTTCGGGGGCGATAACCAGCTTACCAAAGAGTTCATAACTCATCGCTGAAATCAGGACACTTCCCAGATTGGAGGGGGTGTCCCCTTCTGGAATCAAGACATGTCTTGATTCGAGGGGGTTATCCACCCCCTGAAATCAAGGCGTAAACGTGCTATTTCAGCCGGAGCATCGTTCCGGCCGATTTGCTAGAATAAGGAAGAGTGTCATCCTCTTCCCAATAATATACTCTTGGTTTCATGCAGATAGGCTAGAAATAAGATTGTAGCGGTTCTTCATCGCAGCCGAATGAGCTCCGTTGGGATCGCGTTAGTCTAAGGATTTAAACGTCCTTGGTCCAATGCTGAGTTTCGATAGCATTTTTTTATAATACTTTTACTAATTAGTTCTGCCAATTGTTGAAGCTTTCCCTAGTGAAACTAATTCATTAATTCATTTTATAGATTTTAATTATTTTAGGTACACGTTTAGATATCGCTGCACAAGAAGTTTTAACTGAGCTCAGGTCAATTTACTTAAAAAAGAATGCGTAATACTTACTGAAACTTCTGTGGCCGATTGAGCTTGTTTTTAAGCCATATTTTGTTTGTTTTAGAACCTGCTGGTAAAAGCAATAAAAGCAAAAGCAAAAAAGGTTCAGCGAAAGAGGTATGGACAGTTTTTTTTTTTTTTTTTTTTTTTTTTACCACCCTCACGGTTACAGAGAAGTTCGGGAACTACACAAACCGCACTCAACCTTCCTAAGGTCGAGAGAACTGCCCTGTGGCGAAACAGCAGGCAATATGTGGCAATTCGTTATGTGCTATGTGTGCATGTGCCTGGCTGTGGGGGGCCACAAAACAGTCCGAGGGTCACGCTGGGGGAGCGGAAAGGTATGGACAGTTTATTATGCATATGTAAAGGTGTGAATACAGATACACAAGTTTTTAAGAATAATCGTAAGCTTTAATATGTACCATATAACCATACACAATAGTCAAGGTACATACATAATATAAGAATAATTTTATATAAATTATATGGCTAATTTAACGCGTAATGCTATTTGAAGAACCTACGGAATACTTCCGTTATATTGTTTTTAAAATTAATTGATAGTTAATCGATTATTTATTAGTTAATTAAAAAAATCTTATCACTACTACTTAATTG
>JASANF010016370.1:0-16487 GCA_030248245.1 Trissonchulus sp. WLG1_4 | reverse complement strand
AATTTTCTCCCTGTGTGACCCCTTGAAAATTGCATTTTCAGTGTTTTTGGAAGTGAGCGTAGGCCAAAGTTCGAAGCCAAAAATGGCTATAATCTTTGTTTTTGGATAGTTTTGAGTGCGTTATGATGTTTTAAGGCATCGTCTAGGCTTAGTTGGCAGGATTCTCTAGGCTAAGCTGGCAGGATTTTTTCTGAAAATTTCGATTTTTTATTGCCTAAGCCTGAGCCTAAGCCTAAGCCTGAACCTAAGCCTAAGCCTAAGCCTGATACTAAGCCTAAGCCTAAGCCCCATACTAAGCCTAAGCCCTAAGCCTAAGCCTAAGCCCAAGCCTAAATTAAGGCCAAGTTTGAATTTGGTCAAAAATTGGACGTTTCTGGCGAATTTGGCAAATTTTTCGGCAGGAACGCGGTCAAAGAGCCTTTGTTTTGATTCTAAAAAATTGTAACCAATAATCTGACACCATTTAGACACGATTTGAATGGAAAAAACAAGAGCTTCGAAAAAAAATTGCGAAAACGTCCCTCACTGAGGGTTCAGATTTCGGGGGGTGGTATCTCAGAAAATCCAAAAAATGAAATAGGGGTTCTTGAAGCAAAAATGCTTCCCCCAAGGTGCTCTACTCAAAAAAATAGGTCCACTATTTTTCCCCCCCCAACTGCATTTAACCCCGAAATCTGAACCCTCAGTGAAAGACGTTTTCGTAATTTTTACTTTTTTTTGCGCTCTACGGTAATGCAACCGAGACCGAGACAAGGCAACATACATGGGCAGATGGCAAATTCGATGTATATACTTTTATCATCGTGAGCCACCATTTTCGCTTCGTGACCATAGATACACACAGGGGGGGGGGGGGGGGGGGTATATTTATACCGCCCTTCATCAGGGGGGGTTGGCATCAGTGGCGTATCCAGGATTTCGCAATATTGGGGGGTGCGGAGCAACAGTGAGCGCCACCGACCAAAGGGGGTCTGGCGGTGGCGGCAACCCTCGGACCTTTTTTTGAATTTGTAATCCATAAACTACAATAGTGGATCTGCAGCAAGTATTGCGGGGGTCTATGGGCGGCAGCCCCCCAGAAGTTTTAGCTTTTTCGAGGTTTTAACCATCGACATTGGCCATTGCATTGAAAACTGCACTTTTGACATGAAATAAACAAAAATATTTAAAAATATTAAACATTAATATTTAAGCCCATGGATCAAAAAAATGTGTGTTTATGATGTTTCTGATGTGTGTTGCAATTTTAGGGCTGCAAAATGACACACGAGACGCGGATACACGTGCCGTTAGCAGATCACCATTCAAAGTTCCAAATATTCGACTGTGGCGAATTTTGTTATACAGAAACTATAAATTGGCCGAAAATTGCTAATGTGTGGTTTTTTACGTTAAAATAGCAATTAAATGCATTTTTAACACGTTTTAAAAAAAGAAGTCATTCCCCCCCCCGAAATTTTTTGTGGCTACGCCACTGCAGATTGGTGTATATATGTAATATGCTTCAAAAATTAAAATTAACAAAAAGTGAAAAAATCGCAAAAAATATCATGTATGCAAAAAAATATATATAAACATGTATGCAGCAAAGCAAAAAATATTGTGCTTTGTATTTAATTTTGTATTTTTTACCCTATCTGACTAACATGTGAGACATCAATCAATTACCACAGAATATGATAATAGACCTGGCATATATATAGGCATGCACAAAGAAAAAGGTATCTAAGCCGAAAAAAAATCAACAGAACGGAAAAAATTTAGAGATTATTTAAATTTTGAAGGTAGAATTTGTTAATTGTGGAGGTATCAGAAACACTTTTGTCAGTTTTTGAATTTTCGGAAAGGGGGGGGGCTGCGACCATACGTGGGCGGGGGGGGGGGGGTTGGGGGCCCGTTTTACCCCCCCCCCCTTAAGGCATCGTCACCCCCCCCCCCCCAAACAGGTGCTTCACCCCCCCCCCCCAAATCGTCAGCTGCCCGCGTATGGCTGCGACCCTCTAAGGGGGGGGCTCAAACCGCTAAGGGGGGGAGTACAGCCCACCCAGCCCCCCCCCCTAAATACGCCACTGGTTGGCATCCCCCCAAGCCCCTATTTCTGAGACAGCAGACACCCATCTACCACTCCCCACACCCCCTCTGATGACCGAAAAAGTGCACTGAAAAATTGAATAAAAAAATAGCAGAAATTTTCCGGATGCAGCCAAAAAAGTTGTATATATATATATATATATATATATATATATATATATATATATATATATATATATATATATATATATATATATATATATATATATATATATATATATATATATATATATATATATATATATATATATATATATATATATATATATATATATACACACACACACACACACACACACACACATATATATATATATATATATATATATATATATATATATATATATATATATATATATATATATATATATGTAATCGAACAACTGCGTCATTTTTACGGCTGTCACCAAAAAAACTAGGACGCCCCTCCGCCGATGGTCGGACACCCCCTTCGCCTATGCCTCTATGTTCGTGAGCCACCGATTTTGACGTCGGGAATTATAGTCAGGGTGGGGAAAAACCATGACGAAAAATTGGGGTAAAAACATGCCCTGTGGCTGAGCGCGCAACATAGTAGACAGAAAACTCTTAGTGGAAATAAAAATTGGACTTCTGGGCAATCCACACATAAATGTAACATTTCTGGCATTTTTTTGGGTTTTAAAAGTGGGCGCGGGGTGGCTTTGAGGGGGGGGGGGCGTACGAAAGGGGGGGGGGCACTAACCTAATAAATAAAAATACACATCACAATATTGTATGTACAAAAAATTGGGGGAGGCGCCCCCCCCCCCGTAAAAAAATGCCGGCATTTGATGCAGAATCAATGGCTTAGCTGACGAAAAAAATTGACACCCAAAAACGTCACAAAAACTAAGAAATTTTCGAAGTTGCTAAGATTTTATTTTGAATTTTGTCAGTTTTGTTGAAAAACTGTGGAAACGGTTAATTTGAGGTGCTGAACCGGAACATAACGTTATTCTGACTAAAATGTATTCTTTTTCATCCAAAACCATGCTCAGTGGTCAGCTACGGTTGCTTGGTTCGCGTTGTGTATAGTGTATGCTGTTTCATTTTGGCACTCCTGGCAAAGTGCCAGACTGGTCAATTTGACCAACTATTTTCCTGCAATAAACGTAATAAGGTTAAAACTGACTTTGCTGTTGTTTCTGTTGTACTATATATAATGTTTAGCAACGAAAAACAATATTTTAGACAATGTTTTTCGCCTCCCTCATGTTTTTCCCCGTTTTGCGGGGGAAAAACTTGGGTTAAATCTGCTATAGTGTAAAGTATATATATACAGTGGTAGCTGGAACAATGTTTATATATACAGTGTGCAGATGACTCGAAGTACTAGCTATCTTTACAACTTTAACTCTCATTGATATCTCATACATGACATTGATATCTCATATATACATATCAGGGGCGGTCCCAGGGGGAGGGGGCGGCCGCCCCCCCCCCCGAAATTTCTTTTGACTGAAATTTTACACAAGGGTCCTTCTTTGGTTTTTATGGTCCGGCCGGAAAATTTTTCTGATGCGTCCCCAATTGACCAAATTTGGCCTAAAAATCAAAAATTTCCCCAAATTTTTTCCTGGGGGCTGCCGCCCCCAGACCCCTGCAACTCTGTGGCTTACTATTCCTTGCTATTATCTTTCATCAAAGCTTATATATACATGGATACCAGGGGCGGATCCAGGGGGGGGGGCGGCGGTGCGGCCGCCCCCCCCGAAATTTTCCCCAAGTGAAATTGTACACAAGGGTCCCCCCTTTGGTTTTTTTCGCCCGGCCAAAAAAAATTTCGATACGTCTCCAACTGACCAAATTTGGCCTAAAAATTGAAAAATTCTCCAAATTTTTTTCTGGGGGCTGCCGCCCCCAGACCCCTGCGACTTTGTGGCTTACTATTCCTTCTCATTATCCTTCATCAAAGCATATGCGTAAGTACACGAGTACATTATACTGCATTTACTTGTTTCATACTCATATATACACTGTCTAATGTGACGTTCCCTGTTTTATGTTCCTTGTCAGAAAAAATTTCCGATACGTGTCCAATTGACCAGATTTGGCCTAAAAATCAAAAAGTTCTCCAAATTTTTTCCTTTGGGCTGCCGCCCCCAGACCCCTGCAACTTTGTGGCTTACTATTCTTTGTCATTATCTTCCATCAAAACCATGCATGAGTACAAGAGTGTATATTATACAGCATTTATATACTTTTTTTTAGAAATTTTTTCATAGCATGCCCCTGACTTTGATACCCTTTGCGAGTTTCGTTTAGTCAGCCTGTCCTCGGGCTATCTGATGTAAGATTCACTATTTTGTTTCAATTTCTTTGTCCGAAAGAATTTCCGATACGTCTCCAAATGACCAAATTCGGCCTAAATATAAAAATTTCCGCAATTTTTTCTGGAGGCTGCCGCCCCCAGAACCCTGCAATTATGTGGTATATATGTCTTTCATGACAGCATGTTTATGTGTACATGGGTTGCATTGTGTACAGTTTATTTGAGTAATATAGACAGTTGTAGCTGTTTTTAGTTTTACCGTTGCAAAAGTGACATTTTCGTGAATTTCATAAACGTAAACGCATACTTTCCATATTTGTTACCGTCTGGAAACTCGCTGGCTAGTCGGTTGCGTAATTCTAGTGTTTTGAGCGCCACTTTCACTTTCTTTGCTTCCCTGGTTAAAAGTTAGCATTGTTTTTAAACGAAATATGCGAATCTGTGTCGTTTTTGCTCGTAAAAATTGCAGATCTGTGCATTTTTACACATATCAAAAAATTGAAAAGCCATTTCCTGGCTACATTACTGAGGTGTTTTTCAATACGACCAAACAAAATTTATTCGCGAACAAACGTAAAACGACAGAAGCTAAAAAAGAAAAAAATTTCGCCGCCCCCCCCGAAATTTCATCCTGGATCCGCCACTGATGGATACATGTAGTACATGAGTACATTATGCTGCATTTAGTTGTGTAATACACTGTCTTCTGTCTGATGTTACATTCCCATCATGTGTTTTATTTTCCTGTCGGAGAAAAATTTCTGATACGTCTCCAGTTGACCAAATTCAACCTAAAAATTGAAAAATTCTCCATTTTTTTCTGGGTACACCACTGGTTTTTACTACGAACAGACTCAATTCATTGACCTTGATATGGCTGCGGCTATAACAATTTAGCGTAAAGCTGAAAAATGCTGTTATAAAAAGTCAAAAAATTTCTTCAGACCTCCGCCCCCCCCCGAAATCGAAGTCTGGGACCGCCAGTGATACATATATAACCTTAGTTCCCTATTTTATATTTTTCCCCACCCTGACTATATATGTATTTTAAACAAAACATTCTTGGGCTGGGGGATGACTGGCATATTTTTAGGCAAAATTTTATGAGAAGGGGCGGCGACCAAAATGGGGGGCGCACCAAGTTTGCGAAAAATCAAAAAACTATTTTTAGGCGAAAAAATGGTTATTATACGTTATATAAGTGTTATATACGTTTTCATACGCTACTATATATAGCTACAAAAAGAAAATTAAAAAATTTTTCCCGAAAATTTATTTCCAGAAAATAATTTGGGCTATGGGGGGGCACCCCATCTGAAATGGGGGACGCCCTCCAACCCCTCCCCCCCACTAAAAATATGCCAGGGATAAAGCACCTGTCTGGAGGGGCGGGTGAAAGCTCCCTCCAACCCCCACGCCCAAATATGCAAGCGAAACGTAACCACACAAACGAGACCTACGACGTGAGTTATCGAGACCGTCCTTATAGTGACGATTTTGAAGTGACCAGTCATTATATATAGTGCCTATTTTAAAATTGTAATCGTAGAATTTCGAGATACTGTAAAACGTGAAAAAATAGTGATTAAATTTGAATGTGGTGACCATTCGGTAGATAACATGATAATTTCATGTTTAGTATTCGTCCTATATATATACCATCCACATAATTGGATCAGCTATTTGATTGTGGCAGTATAATGTTTTGAAATACGTTCTCAACGTGTAACAATCCAACTCACTTGACGAACGATAATGATGTTTTAGGTTTTCCCGCACCAACGTGCTGCTCATATGGCTGTTTTTGATCCAGGATTCAAAAAATCTTGGTGCTGAATTGCTACTCTATCCCTAATTCTGCGCCATCCATTACTGATTTTTGTAAGTTCAGACGCAGCTCTAAATACTTGTACTAGGAATCGGCACTATAAGGACGGTCTCGGTCGGTCTCGTCGTAGGTCGTTTGTGTGGTCTCGTTTCGCGTGCATACATCGGCGTGGGGGGATTTGGGGGGGGGCTTTAAATTTTAAGCCCTTCCCCTCCAGACACGTGCTTCACCCCCCTCCCCGCCCAAAAACGTTGTAATGGTAAACGGCGGCAAAATCGGTGGCTCACGAATAGATGCACGGGAGCAAGCGAGGGGGGGCCGTGCCTGACCCTCGATGGAGGGGCGAGCACTCCTAATGTTTTTGGGCGACAGCCGGAAAAATGTCGCCGTTTTTAGATTACAACTAATTTTTTGGGCACTTTTTTGGCCGCATCTGGAAAATTTCTGCTATTTTTTATTTTTTTATTCAATTTCAGTGCACTTTCCCGGTCATCAGAGGGGGGGGGGGTGTCTGCAGTTTGAGGGATGCCGACTAGCGAACGACCGGATAAAAAAATTTTTACTGTTTTTGAGCTTTACAAGCATAAAGGAAAGGTAACTCTCTTAAAAAATGCAAACGGCGTTGGCCAAAAGTGTTTTTTGTGATTTTTTATGACAGGTCAAAAATTTGGAAAATTTTGTCACATTGAAATTTTTCAACATGCAAAATTTGATATTTCATAAAAAATGCTACAGGCCTCAGAACTGCACAGAAATTGGTGTGGTAACTCAGGGCCTATTCCTTTACCGGATTAAAGGGTTAATTATAATCGGACTAAACGGTTTAAAAATTATGCTGAAAAAAGCCATTCCAAAACCTCCGGATTAAACGGACTTAACAGCTAGCGCGCTGATTTTCAAGTCCGTTTAGTCCGATCAAGCTGGACTTATTTTTAGCGCTAAACCGTTTAGTCCGGTAGTTTAGGAATGGCCCAAATTTATAATCGGACTAAATTTAGTCGGACTTAATTTAGTCCGGTGTCATTCCTAAACTTAATCTACCCAACACTCCTAAATTTGGATTTCTTCAGCAACTATGGTTTTTTCGCACTAACCAATCAGTTTTGTCTCCGCCTACAAACTCTAATCTGATTGGCTGAGCAGTTGAAGTTGACAATTAACTCGCTGTTTAAAAGCAGCGTTTTTGCAATATAAAAATGTATTTGCAGCTACGCAAATGTAAAAAAAACTAGCCGCAAATGACAATCTATTAATTGTTTAATCTTCATTGTATATAAAGACTATTTAGCACGTAACGCTTCAGGCCAGCGTAGCCGAGAGGTTAGAGCGTTCGCCTTCGGCACGACAGGTTGGCTGTTCGAATCCGACTTGAGTAACTCAAATCATGTAAAAATAAATTTTTTTTTATTATTTTTGATAAAATATCAAACATCTCATATCATATAAAACAATATTATTTTTTAACATATCAAAAATTTGTTACTTATTTAATTTTTGACAAGAATTTGATGGAAATCGACCAAAAAAGCAATTGTGACGAAGATTTTTTTGAATACATTTTTTATAACAGATATTTAAAATACACTATAAAATAGCCCAATTATTCAGCTATAATTTGATATATAGATCGTCCAAATTGGTTAAGGTAGTGATAAGTAGCAAGAGCATAATTGGGGGGCACCGGGAAGTTAAGTCCGTTTAATCCGCGTAACAAATCGCGGACTAAAACTCCATGTAAAATGCAGCGAGTGGACTAAACAGACTTATTTAAATCAGGTTTAGGAACGGAAATTTTTTAATCGGACTAATTTTAGTCCAGCTGAGAGTTTAATCCGGTGGTAGTTTAGGAACGGGATCGGACTAAAAAGTTTAATCCGGTGGTAGTTTAGGAATGGGTTCGGACTAAAATTAAGCGGCAGACTTATTTTAAACCGTTTAGTCCGTTTAGTCCGACTTGTCATTCCAAAACCTCGGACTAAAATAAGTCCAGTCCGTTTAATCCGGTAAAGGAATAGGCCCTCAGTTCGGGATGCGCTTTTCACCTACATATATACTCTAAAAGGGCCTATGTCTATAGGTTCGGCCAGGAAGCACTAGGGTTTTTTCCCCCGCAAAACGCGTAAGGTTTTTTCCCGCACCACTATACGAAATCTGATTGAAGCCCAACAACCGAAATTTATAGCTGCCAAAATGACCCTTTATGGCCATTCGCCAATAACGGAAACAGTAGCGTAGCCACAAAAATTTTAAAAAGAGAAACCTTTCTAGAATTTTTGGAGTGACGTTAAAATGCACTTTACTACCATTGTTAGGCCAGAAACCAGGACCCACTTTGCAAAAACGGCACAATTATTAGCACATTACATTCAGAAATCAAAATCAATGTTAATTTTTAACTAAACGGCATCGAAAGTGAAGTGGCGCTCAAAACACTATAATTACGCAACCGACTAGCCAGCGAGTTTCCAGACGGTAACAAATATGGAAAGTATGCGTTTACGTTTATGAAATTCACGAAAATGTCACTTTTGCAACGGTAAAGCTAAAAACAGCTACAACTGTCTGTATTACTCAAATAAACTGTACACAATGCAACCCATGTACACATAAACATGCTGACTAAAGACATATATACCACATAATTGCAGGGTTCGGCGAGTCCAGAAAAATTTGTGAAATTTTTATATTTAGGCCGAATTTGGTCAATTGGAGACGTATCGGAAATTCTTTCGGGACAAAGAAATTTAAACAAAATAGTGAATCTTACATCAGATAGCCCGAATTGGGTCCACAGGCTTGATCTAACTAAACTCGCAAAGGGCTTCAAAATCAGGGGCATGCTATGAAAAAATTTCTAAAAAAAGTATATAAATGCTGTATAATATACACTCTTGTACTCATGCATGGTTTTGATATGGAAGATAATGACAAAGAATAGTAAGCCACAAGTTTGCAGGGGTCGGGCGGCAGCCCCCAGGAAAAAATTTGGAGAAACTTTCTATTTTAGGCCAAATCTGGTCAATTGGACACGTATCGGAAATTTTTTCTGACAAGGAACATAAAACAGGGAACGTCACATTAGACAGTGTATATATGAGTATGAAACAAGTAAATGCAGAGAATGAGATCCTCGGTAGCTTACTCCGTTTTAATCCGAGGTTTTGAAATGGCTTTTTTCAGCATAATTTTTAAACCGTTTTTATACAATTATAATTAACCCTTAATCCGGTAAAGGAATAGTAAGCCCCTCCACACCCTCTAAGAGCCTGTCGCATTTTTTTATGAAATATCAATTTTGCATGTTGAAAAATTTCCGTGAGAAAATAATTCGCTAGTCGGCATCCTCTTGCCGCCTCTTCTCCCCACCTCCGATGACCGGGAAAGTGCACTGAAATTGAACAGAAAATAAAAAATGGCAGAAATTTTCCAGAATTCCTAGGCCAAAAATGTGCCCAAAAGTTGGAGATGTAATCTAAAAATTTCCACTCGGCAAAAACATTCTGCTCGCCCCTCCATCGAGGGTCAGGCACGGCCCCCCCCTCGCTTGCTCCCGTGCATCTATTCGTGAGCCACCGATTTTGCCGCCGTTTACCATTACAACGTTTTTGGGCGGGGAGGGGGGTGAAGCACGTGTCTGGAGGAGAAGGGCTTAAAATTTAAAGCCCCCCCCCAAAAACCCCCACGCCGATGTATGCACGCGAAACGAGACCACACAAACGACCTACGACGAGACCGACCGAGACCGTCCTTATAGTGCCGATTCCTAGTACAAGTATTTAGAGCTGCGTCTGAACTTACAAAAATCAGTAATGGATGGCGCAGAATTAAAGATAGAGTAGCAATTCAGCACCAAGATTTTTGAATCCTGGATCAAAAACAGCCATATGAGCAGCACGTTGGTGCGGGAAAACCTAAAACATCATTATCGTTCGTCAAGTGAGTTGGATTGTTACACGTTGAGAACGTATTTCAAAACATTATACTGCCACAATCAAATAGCTGATCCAATTATGTGGATGGTATATATATAGGACGAATACTAAACATGAAATTATCATGTTATCTACCGAATGGTCACCACATTCAAATTTAATCACTATTTTTTCACGTTTTACAGTATCTCGAAATTCTACGATTACAATTTTAAAATAGGCACTATATATAATGACTGGTCACTTCAAAATCGTCACTATAAGGACGGTCTCGATAACTCACGTCGTAGGTCTCGTTTGTGTGGTTACGTTTCGCTTGCATATTTGGGCGTGGGGGTTGGAGGGAGCTTTCACCCGCCCCTCCTGACAGGTGCTTTATCCCTGGCATATTTTTAGTGGGGGGGGAGGGGTTGGAGGGCGTCCCCCATTTCAGATGGGGTGCCCCCCCATAGCCCAATTTTTTTTCTGGAAATAAATTTTCGGGAAAAATTTTTTAATTTTCTTTTTGTAGCTATATATAGTAGCGTATGAAAACGTATATAACACTTATATAACGTATAATAACCATTTTTTCGCCTAAAAATAGTTTTTTGATTTTTCGCAAACTTGGTGCGCCCCCCCATTTTGGTCGCCGCCCCTTCTCATAAAATTTTGCCTAAAAATATGCCAGTCATCCCCCAGCCCAAGAATGTTTTGTTTAAAATACATATATAGTCAGGGTGGGGAAAAATATAAAATAGGGAACTAAGGTTATATATGTATCACTGGCGGTCCCAGACTTCGATTTCGGGGGGGGGGGGCGGAGGTCTGAAGAAATTTTTTGACTTTTTATAACAGCATTTTTCAGCTTTACGCTAAATTGTTATAGCCGCAGCCATATCAAGGTCAATGAATTGAGTCTGTTCGTAGTAAAAACCAGTGGTGTACCCAGAAAAAAATGGAGAATTTTTCAATTTTTAGGTTGAATTTGGTCAACTGGAGACGTATCAGAAATTTTTCTCCGACAGGAAAATAAAACACATGATGGGAATGTAACATCAGACAGAAGACAGTGTATTACACAACTAAATGCAGCATAATGTACTCATGTACTACATGTATACATGTATAAGCTTTGATGAAAGATAATAGCAAGGAATAGTAAGCCACAGAGTTGCAGGGGTCTGGGGGCGGCAGCCCCCAGGAAAAAATTTGGGGAAATTTTTGATTTTTAGGCCAAATTTGGTCAATTGGGGACGCATCAGAAAAATTTTCCGGCCGGACCATAAAAACCAAAGGGGGGACCCTTGTGTAAAATTTCAGTCAAAAGAAATTTCGGGGGGGGGGGGCGGCCCCCTGGAACCGCCCCTGATATGTATATATGAGATATCAATGTCATGTATGAGATATCAATGAGAGTTAAAGTTGTAAAGATAGCTAGTACTTCGAGTCATCTGCACACTGTATATATATAAACATTGTTCCAGCTACCACTGTATATACTTTACACTATAGCAGATTTAACCCATGTTTTTCCCCCGCAAAACGGGGAAAAACATGAAGGAGGCGAAAAACATTGTCTAAAATATTGTGTTTTTCGTTGCTATAACATTATATATAGTACAACAGAAACAACAGCAAAGTCAGTTTTAACCTTATTACGTTTATTGCAGGAAAATAGTTGGTCAAATTGACCAGTCTGGCACTTTGCCAGGAGTGCCAAAATGAAACAGCATACACTATACACAACGCGAACCAAGCAACCGTAGCTGACCACTGAGCATGGTTTTGGATGAAAAAGAATACATTTTAGTCAGAATAACGTTATGTTCCGGTTCAGCACCTCAAATTAACCTTTTCCACAGTTTTTCAACAAAACTGACAAAATTCAAAATAAAATCTTAGCAACTTCGAAAATTTCTTAGTTTTTGTGACATTTTTGGGTGTCAATTTTCTTCGTCAGCTAAGCCATTGATTCTGCATCAAATGCCGGCATTTTTTTACGGGGGGGGGGGCGCCTCCCCCACTTTTTTGTACATACAGACGTCTATAATACTAATCAATATTGTGCAGTGTATTTTTCTTTATTAGGTTTGGGCCCCCCCCCCCACTTTCGTACGCCCCCCCCCCCTTCAAAGCCACCCCGCCCCCACTTTTATAGTGGTGCGGGGAAAAAAAACCCTACGCGTTTTGCGGGGAAAAAAACCCTAGTGCTTCCTGGCCGAACCTCACGACATAGGACCTTTTTGAGTATGCAGGTGGAAAGCGCATCCCAAACTGACTTACCACACCAATTTCTGTGCAGTTTTGAGGCCTGTAGCGTTTTTTATAAAATTTCAAAATTTTGCATGTTGAAAAATTCCAAAGTGACAAAATTTTCCAAATTTTTGACTTGTCATAATTTTTTACAAAAACACTTTTGACCAACGCCGTTTGCATTTTTCAAGAGAGTTACCTTTCCTCTATACTTCTGAAGCTCGAAAACCGTGAAAAACGCTGTGGTTGACCAGTGACTGGTCAAAGTTTGTGCGGGAAAAAAACCCTATTGCGGGAAAAAAAACTCTATTTTGTTTGGCGGCATTTTTTTGCTAAACTCATCCATTGTTGCTACTAAAGTTAGTTCATCTGGGCTAACAACATGCGTAGAGTTCATTAAAACCGTTTATTTGGCCGCAAAACGTCGTTTTTTGTCATTTTGGGCCATACCCCGACACCCCTTACGAAACCTGTTTTGATGATGTTTCACCAAAAATTTGGCATTTTTTGCAATATTTAGGTTTTAGCTGCTGCGTACCAATTAAATCCAAGAATGATAGACGCGGGCGGTGTTTGTCCGCTGTTTCTCACGTAATAAGCGCAAAAATCTGTTTTTAATGCTTTTAAATACGGAAAAAAAGCCTATTTGGGCAGAAGTCATTTCTGCCAAAACGGGTCGATTTTTGAAGAATCATTGTGAGTCACATGGATGTCGCAGAAACGGTTTTTTTAGTCCATACTGCAGCCTAAGAGTTGTAGAACACGATGAAATTGTGTTTATATTCCCTGCTAATAGAACAACCAGAAAAAGTGAAAGCCTATTTGGGCAGAAGTCATTTCTGCCAAAACGGGTCGATTTTTGAAGAATCATTGTGAGTCACATGGATGTCGCAGAAACGGTTTTTTTAGTCCATACTGCAGCCTAAGAGTTGTAGAACACGATGAAATTGTGTTTATATTCCCTGCTAATAGAACAACCAGAAAAAGTGATAGGGTTTTTTTTCCCCGCATTAGGGTTTTTTTCCCGCATAGGGTTTTTTTTCCCGGAGGTTTCGAGACTCATTACTCAGAAACGTGAGTGGTTACAATCCATTTTATTAGTGCAACAGTTAGGCGAAAGATGGCCGTTATAACAGCCACGAGCATTAATGGATCCGATTTATGTGGAGCACAGGACGACCCGAAAAGTTGAAAATAGGGTTTTTTTTCCCGCACCACTATAAAACCCAAAAAAATGCCAGAAATGTTACATTTATGTGTGGATTGCCCAGAAGTCCAATTTTTATTTCCAGTAAGAGTTTTCTGTCTACTATGTTGCGCGCTCAGCCACAGGGCATGTTTTTACCCCAATTTTTCGTCATGGTTTTTCCCCACCATGACTATAATTCCCGACGTCAAAATCGGTGACTCACGAACATAGAGGCATAGGCGAGAGGGGTGTCCGACCATCGGCGGAGGGGCGTCCTAGTTTTTTTGGTGACAGCCGTAAAAATGACGCAGTTGTTCGATTACATATTTATATACAACTCATTTTTAGGGAGTGGGTAAAACACAGCCACCCTGCCAGCCCCGGCCCCAGCCCCAGCCCCAGCCACCCTTGGGTAAAACCCAGCCACCCCACCAGCCACCCCAAATAATCCTGATTAAAAAGATATATAAATGTGCAATTTACTGGTGAATCACAGGAAAAACTATAATTAGATGATTTGTAGAAAATTCGTAGAATAGATGATAGAAAAAGTAGCAAATTGCATGAAAAAAAAACGGTATAAATACGAATATGTATTCGAAAAATATTTTCAGAGTCAAAAAATATTAAATTATTAAATCGAAAAGATGTCCATCAAATTTATGTAGTTTTGGAAGTGTCTGTTTTGTTTTGAAACCTTCAAACGGAAAGGCCTGGAAATATTTAATATATACTTTTTTAAAGAAGCATAAACGTCTGAAAAACACCAACAAAAGCAGAAAAAATAAACATTTAAAAAAATAAAAAGAGCAGGAAAAGCTGAGTCTGCAGTGGATTCTTCAATCTTTACTTTCTCGCTTCAAATTATTTGTTTTTTTTCAAGCTTAAAAGTCTTGTTGTTAAAACACCCGTTTTGATTTATTTCTTTCAGCTGTACTATTTTTTATCTATTTTTTGTCTCGACTCGATTGTTTATTTCTACTTTCCCTCTCTGCTAATTTTCTGCTAATCTGCTTATTAATAATTTTCCCTGTGATTCACCAGTAAATTGCACATTTATATATCTTTTTAATCAGGATTATTTGGGGTGGCTGGTGGGGTGGCTGTGTTTTACCCAAGGGTGGCTGGGGCTGGGGCTGGGGCCGGGGCTGGCAGGGTGGCTGGGTTTTACCCACTCCCCATTTTTACGGCACTTTTTTGGCTGCATCCGGAAAATTTCTGCTATTTTTTTATTCAATTTTTCAGTGCACTTTTTCGGTCATCAGAGGGGGTGTGGGGAGTGGTAGATGGGTGTCTGCTGTCTCAGAAATAGGGGCTTGGGGGGATGCCAACCAGTGGCGTATTTAGGTGGGGGCTGGGTGGGCTGTACTACCCCCCTGAGCGGTTTGTGCCCCCCCCCCGTCGTGGGTAGCAGCCATACGGTGGCAGCGGACGAGTTGGGGGGGCGGTGACGCACCTGTTGGGGGGGGGGGGGGGGGTGACGAGGCCTTCGGGGGGGGGGGTTAAAACACCCCCCAAACCCGCCCCCACGCCCATGTATGGTCGCAGCCCCCCCCCCCTTCCGAAAATTCAAAAACTGACAAAAGTGTTTCTGATACCTCCACAATTAACAAATTCTACCTTCAAAATGTAAATAATCTCTAAATTTTTTCCGTTCTGTTGATTTTTTTCGGCTTAGATACCTTTTTCTTTGTGCATGCCTATATATATGCCAGGTCTATTATCATATTCTGTGGTAATTGATTGATGTCTCACATGTTAGTCAGATAGGGTAAAAAATACAAAATTAAATACAAAGCACAATATTTTTTGCTTTGCTGCATACATGTTTATATATATTTTTTTACATACATGATATTTTTTGCGATTTTTTCACTTTTTGTTAATTTTAATTTTTGAAGCATATTATATATATACACCAATCTGCAGTGGCGTAAAAAACCACACATTAGCAATTTTCGGCCAATTTATAGTTTCTGTATAACAAAATTTGCCACAGTCGAATATTTGGAACTTTGAATGGTGATCTGCTAACGGCACGTGTATCCGCGTCTCGTGTGTCATTTTGCAGCCCTAAAATTGCAACACACATCAGAAACATCATAAACACACATTTTTTTGATCCATGGGCTTAAATATTGTTTAATATTTTTAAATATTTTTGTTTATTTCATGTCAAAAGTGCAGTTTTCAATGCAATGGCCAATGTCGATGGTTAAAACCTCGAAAAAGCTAAAACTTCTGGGGGGCTGCCGCCCATAGACCCCCGCAATACTTGCTGCAGATCCACTATTGTAGTTTATGGATTACAAATTCAAAAAAAGGTCCGAGGGTTGCCGCCACCGCCAGACCCCCTTTGGTCGGTGGCGCTCACTGTTGCTCCGCACCCCCCAATATTGCGAAATCCTGGATACGCCACTGATGCCAACCCCCCCTGATGAAGGGCGGTAGATATATACCCCCCCTATGTGTATCTATGGTCACGAAGCGAAAATGGTGGCTCACAATGATAAAAGTATATACATCGAATTTGGCATCTGCCCATGTATGTTGCCTTGTCTCGGTCTCGGTTGCATTCCCGTAGAGCGCAAAAAAAGTAAAAATTACGAAAAGTCTTTCACTGAGGGTTCAGATTTCGGGGGGTCATATCTCACAAAATCCAAAAAATGAAATAGGGGTTCTTGAAGTAAAAATGCTTCCCCCAAGGTGCACTACTCAAAATAATAGGTCCACTATCCCGCCCACCAACTGCATTCAACCCGAAAAACAGATGTTGGACAAAAACTATCACAGGAAAACCAGTGAATCTAAATTATCTATAATTTTTTTATTACAGATTTTTCAGATATTTTTTACAGGAGTTTCAGAGATAATTCACATGATTTTCACATCTGTAAAAAGTAGGTAAATTTTTAATTT
>JASANF010016368.1:0-33973 GCA_030248245.1 Trissonchulus sp. WLG1_4 | reverse complement strand
GGGTGACTTGTCCTAACGTTTCGAGGGCTTGAAATGACAACAAAAAAATGTTCAATTTTTGCCTAATTTTTTGGAAAAATAGGATATAAGTGTTTCGCGTTGTGCTCAGATTTAAAGCATTTTACAGCAATCTTGAGGCAATTTTTGAGTTTTCTGGCACTTTTTTTAGCATCACGAGGGGGCTCGTCCCTATGGGTCAAATCTCAGGGGGTATCCCGGAATCTCAAATCTGAAAGGGCGCTCTGCTCTCATGTAGACCCCATGTACATCTGTGCCCCCGACCACATGGTTTTACTTTACGGCCAAACCAGGAACTTTGCTCTTTTTAGGAGTTTCCTTAAAAAAGTCTAATTAATTTTTTCAACCCCTTCTTTAACACAAATAATATCGGTAATAAAAATTGTTTCATGTTTACTCTTTTAAAAAACAACATAAAAAAACATCGCACCTACAGTAACCCAAAATAGGCTAGCTACAACAAAAGAAGCTAGCTGCCTGGCCGTCTGGGCCAGCTCACACACAAAACACGATCACACATAATGTTTAAGTTTACACACAGACACACACACAATTTGTCCAAGGGAATACACGTAAGACGTGTAATTCGCTAAGGACAAATCAAATGTAAGGTCCTGTCGCTACTGTGGTAGCGACAGGAAAAAGAGCAATACCTAAAACTTTGTTGCGACCTTACTGGCATCGCGAAATGTTTTCCAAAAATTACACAAAAACCATCATGGAAAATAAAACTTTACGTGTTATAAGTTAATTTTGTGAAATGAATTCAAAACAAATTTTTGCTAACAATATTCCTGTGGTTTTGCCAAAAGAGACCTGCATCACGGCACCGCCCCGCCCGGGCCGGGCCGACTTGGCTCAATAGCCAAGGTGGCCGGGCCGCGTATTTACATAACGCACAACAGTTCTGCACTATGAAAAACGTCACAGCGATTTTGCACCGACGAAAGCACAATGCAAATACAGTTAGGCCATGAAAATTGCACAGCGATTTTGCACCTGCCAAAACATAGTGCACACCAGTTAGGCACTATAATATTTGACTATAATATGCCACCGCAATTTAGAGACGCTCCCCCAATTTTACGCAAAAGAATTCACGCTAGAGTATGCATATGGTGCGTTCATGCAAGTATAACACACGCACGTAACATGTTCACCTCACGCACACACCACTTATTTGTTATTGACGACGCTGTAACAAATTTATTGATTTTAAATTTCTGCACATTATTCATTCGGAGTAATTTATTTTTTGCACATTAACACTTTATACTTTTTTGTTAAATACCGTCAATACTAGCTGTTTTCGGTATCAAAAACGGCACAAAAATACAAGCAAAATTTAATACTGCAAAAATAGAAAAATAGTGCTTCTGATAATGCACAAACACGGATCCTCGAGATGAGATTTGTTTTTTGTACACAAACTTTTTGTTCAGAGCACAAACTTTTGTAACAGATTAGAAAAAGGCGAATCATAGCAGAACAAACTTAAACACCTGTTGCGCCGTGGCGCAACAGGAAAAAGTAGGTAGGGTTGCTAATTTACATGTAAAAAAGTCCGGGTTTTTACACCTACTTTTTTACATTGTAAAAAGTGTAATATAGTGTTAAAAAGTTTAAAAAAATGTAAAAAGTATAAAAGTATTTTATCGCCTAGAATGGTGTTTAAACATTTTCTCAAACAGTTTGAGACCAGCTAAAAATTTGTGACCACTGATTGGTAACATGCTTTAATCATCTGTCGCTTGCTTATGTATTGGGGCTTTCCTGTTCCTCCCGCGCGTCCTGGGGTGCCCCCCCCTCGTTGGTCGGGGTCTTTTGGGGGGGTCCCCCTACCGTTACGGGCTTTTCGCGCTGCGCTTGGCGCCGCCCGTGGCATATGGAGGTGTGTTGTTTTTCTATTGCTCTTGATTGTACGGTTCTTCTTTTTGCGCGTTCGGTCCCCTGTTGTTGGGCTTGTTGGGGGGGGCACCCCTCACCGTTTGTGTTCCGCGCTGCGCTTGGCGCCGCCCTAGGCAGAATAGGAGGTGTCTCTCTTCCTATTATTACTCTTATTGTACATAGATGAGCTGATTCTGTTATGTAAAATCAGAAACAAGGAGGAGTCCCATAAATTGCACCTAAATTGAGCCAGTAGCTATCTTTAAACGCTAGATAGAAGCGTGTCTACAAAGCAGTATATACAGACGTGTGAAGGACCCAAAGTTTTTGCACTGTGCACGACAATATCCTATTGTGGACAAAACCACATTCTTGCTGTCAGCAATAGTCACAAAAGCAATAGGAGGCAGTACCCGCGGGGTTTCCTTCGTTAAAAATATCCTATAACAAATACGCTAAAAGTTCCTCAACTGTTGTAGCCAACAGTATAAGTTTCAGCTTCAGGAAACATTTTGATGAGTGGTTTTGTATGAAAAATTTTGGTGACTTCGAATTTGAGTAAATTTTGGTAAATGCGAGACTTAAAATTTTTTTTGGCCATTTTTTTCGGAAAATTGGCAAAATTAGTGAAATATTTGAAAAAAAAGTGCGAAAAGTAGGTGTAAAAGAAGTGTAAAAAAAGGTGTAAAAAAGTGTAAAAAAGGTGTAAACAAAGTCCTAAATTTTGCTACTGTAAAATAAGTGCAAATACGTTTTTACTTTTTTACACTTTGCAACCCTAAAAGTAGGTATTAAAATTATGAATGAATGAGTAAATAATAATAAGAATCATAATGAATAAATACATAATTATTGCGGTGTAGAACTGTTGTGCATTATGGTTACGCAAGTGCAAAATCGCTGTGCATTTTTCATGCGCTTATTTGTTGTGCATTATGGTTTTTGAGGTGCATGATCGCTGTGCGTTTTTCATAGTGCAGAACTGTTGTGCGTTATGTAAATATGTGGCTGGGGCTGGGCCACGGGCCTGACTTTAAGGACAAATAAGCTAAAGAGGAGTCCAACTTAACTAAATATTTGCAAAAGTCCTAACGTCTGAAGATTGGTTACATGCAGTGTGCACCATGCATTTTTGTTCGTTAATCGTTACAATCGTTGTCGTCAAATTGCGACTTTTCGGTGCTATTGTTTAGTGAGATCATTTACAATCTCCAAGATTGGAAACTAAAACCTCGGTACGAATCAAGGATGTTCCCGGAGACGGGGTAATGGGGGTAATTCCCCCCAGAAATTTGTCCTATTGAATTTTGACGCAAGCGTACCCCCTTTGGTTTTTATTGCCCAGTCGAAAAAATTTCCGTTACGTCTCCAATGGACCAAATTAAGTCGAAAAAGCAAAAAATTTTCGAATTTTTTTTGCTGGCGGCTACCACCCCCAGACTCCTGTAACTCTGTTGGTTAATATTCCTTATTATTATTTTTCATCAAAGCTAATACATGTGTACACGAGTGCAGTATGCTGCATTTTCTTATGTCACTGTCTGAAGTGACTTTCCCACCTTTTCCGTTTTAATTTTTTTGTTAAAAAAATAACAAATACGTTTGCAGTCGACCAAATTTGGTCTGAAAATTAAAAAATTACAATTA
The DNA here is from genome assembly GCA_030248245.1 of Trissonchulus sp. WLG1_4. Classification (NCBI taxonomy): domain Eukaryota; kingdom Metazoa; phylum Nematoda; class Enoplea; order Enoplida; family Ironidae; genus Trissonchulus; species Trissonchulus sp. WLG1_4. The sequence goes on along the minus strand of JASANF010016368.1, from coordinate 30,421 downwards.
TTTTTTGGGGGCTGCCACCCCCGCCCCGGTTTCATAAACAGTGAATTGCTATTCATTAGTAACACTGATGCAACATAGAAAATGGTGTATAACTTTGCGTTTACACAAAATTTCTGCTGGAAATTTTGTTAACAGGTTGCCTATATGTTGCATAACCTGTGGTTAAAATCTCAAAAAAGTCACGTTATCCAGTGAAAAATATAGCTAACTTGAAGTCATTCATTAGTTGCAAATATTAGTGAGTTTTTTCAAGCCACTAATATTTGCTAATATTTCAGACTAATGAATGATTTTGACTTAGCAAGACTTTTGACTGCATCAAGAAAACGTTACGAATTTTCACCCACACATTATCTAACATATTTGCAATATGTTGTGAAAGTTTCCTATAGAAAAGTTTTGTAAACCCAAAGTTTTAACTCATTTTTTAGCTTACATCAGTGTTACTAATGAATCGCAACTGATCTTTCATGAAACCGGGCCCACCCTTGCAACCTGGGCCCGGTTTCATAAAAATCCACTAATAACTAATAACTAATTATCAGTTATTAGTCCGCTAATATTAGTACCCTAATATTGCGTTTCATAAAACTTCGCTGCATTCAAATATTAGTTATTAGTACTAATGCACTAATATTTGAATGCAATGACCAGAGTATGTAGCTGCTCGCTGGGCCCGGTTTCATAAAAAGTATATTAGTACATATTAGTAATAATTTACAACTAATCACTAATTATTAGTTCATTAGTTGCAATATTAGCGTTGCATAACTAATGTGTGAAAATAAAGTGTGAAAAAAGTAAAATTTTTCATATAACACGAAAAAAGTTATGCACATGATATAAATAGCAGCAAACAACATTTGACCAAAAAAAATTCACCGAGAAATTGAAATTACAAAATTAACGCTGGACTAATGAAACAATTATGGGTGTGCTGCGACTAATAACTAATAATTAGTATATTAGTGCATTAGTTCAAATATTGGTGCGTTTATGAAACCCAAGCAGCCTAGGGCACTAATATTTGAGCGCTAATATTCCAATGAATAATAACTAATGCACGAATATTGGTTCGTTATTTATGAAACGCTAATGTTTCGACTAATGAACTAAATATTTACTAATACTTACTAATATTGACTAATATTACGTTTATGAAACCGGGCCCTGGTGGCTTAGTGATATTGCGTTATTAATGCGGATTTAAGTGTTGAAATTGCAAAAAAGTGAATTTTTAACCATTACGAAGAGATTTTGAAGTCGTTGATTACCCCTTAATTTCTTTTCTGGGTATGCCACTGGTACGAGTAACACTATTTGAATGCAATACAAATACAGCTATGTCATTATTTAAAGATAAGAAAAAGACAAGAAAAAGAAGCGTTGTGTTTTCTTGAAGAAAAAGAAAAAGAATTTTGTAAAATTTTATTGGACAAGAAAACTAATAAAAAGAAACTGAAATAAATTTTAAACAGCCCACTTTCTAGCTGCAAAACTTTACGTAGGATAACTTGATAAATTAGGTGTCTGGAATGCTGTTAATGTGGCTGTTTGGCTAGCATCAAATCAACATACATAAGTGACCTTTCGACCTATATTGACCTTGAACAGCGGATACGAGCGAAGAACTAGACACTAGTGTTGTTTTAGTAGGTATTTAAATTTTAGTTTAGTTTAGATGCAGTTATAGTACAGAGGCCCCTGATTAGTTTAGTTTTGATACAGTTAAGCCTGGTTCATACTCGTCCCTAAGCGTTGTCCCTGTCCCTAAGCGTTGTCCTTGTCCCTGTCCCTAGGTGTCCTTGTCCCTGTGTCCTCATGCTTTGTTCCTGTCCTTAAGAAATGTCCCTAAGGTCTATAGGGAATGTCCTTGTCCCTGTCCTTAGAGGTGATTGATTCATACTCCTTGAGGACAAGGGAATAGTCTTTCTCACATGAACTAATGCTCAAACGTCATTGGATAAAATGCGTTTTGTTTAAAGTACCTTGAAAAAGTTATCACACTTATTTGTTGGCTGAAAAAAAAGAAAAGACAAAATTTTGAACATGGGATTCGAACTCTGATACATAGTTTGAGGAGCAAAAATCTTAACCACTTGACTACCAGGCCATGTAAATTTGGACTCTAAAACATCTTTATAAACTTTTGCATATTTCAGGTTGGTATAAAATTTGAAAACCAAGTATTTTTCACGCAAAAATGTGTTAAATAACCCAAAAATAACGATGGAATAATTACCGCAACACAAGCCCACGACATTCTTTCACTAGTAGTCGAGTTCGTCCGTGATTGGCTGTTCTTCGTGTCACATGTAGACACTGCCGTATTTTGATTGGCCGAGTTGCTTAGGGTCAGTGAATTAGTTGAACATTGCTCAACATTGCTTAGGGACATAGGGACAGTCCTTATGGCTGCTTAAGGACATTCCCTAAGCTGCTTAGGGACAAGTATGAATCAATCGCATCTTAGGGACAGGGAAAAATAAAAGGACACTTCGGAAGTATGAATTAATCTTTTATAAGGGCAGGGACAAACCTTAAGGACAGGGACAGTCCTTAAGGACGAGTATGAACCGGGCTTTATAGTACAGAGGCCCCAGATTAGTTTAGTTTTGATACAGTTATTAGTATAACGGCTAAGATTTAGGATAGTTTTAGTTCTAGTTATACATAGTATAGTCTTTTCAGCAGAGTTATAGTTTTAGTTATAGTATAGTTTTAGTACAGAGTTTTAGTATAACGAAATTTTGACGGCGACCGTTTTTTACCGGTTATATATACTATTGCATAGTATTCCTACTCAAGTTTAACTAATGTTTTCACGACTATCGTCAATAAGTTGAGATTTCAAAATTTCACTTTTAAAAAGGGCCTACTCCTTTAGAGGGTTAAACGCACTAAACTTATTTTTAGTCAGAGCTGAGGAACGGCATATGAGATCTAACGAACTACAAAGGTTAAAATATGTCTGCGACATAATGATAGTCCAAACCCTTTTCTTTCTTAAACACTGGACTAAGCCAATTTAACTTATATGTTTAACATTGGTGTGCATAGATTAGTCCGTTTAGTCTGACTCAAAAAGCATTGCGCTAAAAGTAAAGTGTATTTGCTCCGTGGATTTAGTAATGACATTCTTACGCAATCCGCTTCTTACTGTTTAGACTAAAATTGACTCCTTAGTCCGGTAAAGAAATGGGCCACTGGTATTTGCAAATTTTATAGATAATAGCTGTGAATGAAACAAGTTGCCCTAAACAGTAAACACTGGACTGTAAAATCATTAAGTTACGGTTAATTTCTATTACAACAGGTGTTTCAACATTTTTTAGCATTATTTTTAGATCGTCTAGTGCGATTAAAATTAACCCTTAATTTGTAAAAATCAATAAAATAAACCAGCACACAAACAAGTTAAAATACTTACCAATTATTTTTGAACATCCTAAAAAAAGGTTGAAAAACTGGGTTTTGGCCATCTCACTTTACTGTAACACAAATAGGCAAAATGACAAGTGTGCAGCATGTGCCATTTGAATAAAAATATTTATTTTTCATCTAATAAGGATATATGTAGATCTGCCGTGTGCAAAATATTTTTGCACCGCATACTAAAACTCCCGAGTTTTAGTAAGCGGCTGTACCATAACTAGTTTTAGTATATCAGGCTTAGTTTTGGTAAGCGGGCATACATAAACTAGTTATAGTATAACATGCGTACTAAAACTAGATTTGTACTTTTGTGTACTAAATCTAGTTTTGGTAGAAGCCCAAATTTAGTTTAGTTTTATTTATAGTATATTGCTCGGAATTTAATTTGGTTTTAATACAGTTATAATATAGCAACCTGAATTTAGTTTACTTTTAGTTATAGTTATAGTACAACCAATTTGATTTAGTTTTAGTATCATATACTAAAATTAGTTTTAGTATGAGTTATAGTGCACTAAAACAACACTGGTAGACATAGGACTCTTTTGAACAAAGCACACGGGCGTCCAAAACTTTTGTATTAAGTTTCATCAATTATTAGTCTTTCAGGAAACCCGACATTTTTCACCAGGAAAAATTAAAAAAACAAATCCAAGAATTGATAAAGAAGAACACGAAAAAAAAATTTTCCAAGACAAGAAAAAATTGTCTTTAAATAATGACATAGCTGTATGAGAGTCTACGGACCACTGACCCTTTTTCCTGCCAACGGGTCGGGCCAGGTCGGGCCTGAAAATGCTCCTAACGGGCCGGGTCGGGTCGGGCCGACGACGGAAGGCAACGGGCCATAAAAAAGGCCCGTGTTGGACTTTAGCTAATGTTGCCTTTAGCCCGTGTTGGCCTGAAAGGCTATTCATCAATATTACAACTTGCGTGTCTAAAGTCTAATTATATGCAGCGCTATTAGACCGACTATATAACCGACTATTAGAATCAGGAATGAAAATACAGTCAACTATTGAAATTACATTGTACCGAAGATAGCGGCGAAATCGTTACTCCTTAACGGCGTATACATACAAATGTCTGATAAACGGCGAACAGTTGAATGTACATTTACATCGCTGCTAACCTATCCCCTCCCCTCTAAATCAACCATTCATGAATTGCGGGGGATTATTTGAGATGGGGTGAGGCACTGGCAAAAATTGAGATCCACCTGACGTTTTCCCTCCCAAATGGACTTAAAAAGTAAACTTAAACTTAAATTAAAAAAGTATGCCCCCAAATTTAAACTTGAACTATCGTGTATACTTAAACTTAAACTTGATCGTTATTCAAAATGAGAAATTAAACTTAAACTTAAACTTAATTAAAATCAAGGTACGAACTTAACTTAAGCTTAAATGAATGAGAGGGCATACTTTTAAAGCCTACTCCCAAACATGTTTGTGCCGCTTTCTACTTATGTACACTAGTAATCACAAACGTGACCCTGCTGTGACGTTAAAATCCATATTAACCCTTTAATGCCCAGAGTATCACTGGCGAGACAACCTGTTTCTGACACCTTCTAGTTTTTTTGGACATTGCTCGAGCTACGTGCGTCGTAGAGAGATCGCGAAACCACCATTCGATAGAGAAATGAATGATGAACAAAACATGAGTCAATTAAGGGTCTAGGACGAACCGTTTTTGAGTTATAAGCGCTCAAAGTTGAGAATTTTTAAAAATTTGCGCCATCGCTCAGGCATACTATGTACCTCACCCTAGAGTAAGAACACAGCAACTTTGCGCCTGCCATAATTGAATGCTAGAAATGAACTACATTATCTGCTGTATATGATGCACATAAACCACACTGCCGGAGTTGCATTTAAATTTCGTAATGTGGCCTTAAAGAAAATACTACTTTTGCGATGAAAAAAAGTCAAATTTGCACATTGCTTAAGGTGGTAGTAACATTTTCGACAGTTTTGCAGGAGTAACTCTTGACAACTTACAATTAATTTTCAGTCAATAATTTATAGTACCCATATTAATTTAGGAAACTATAATTTATTATGAGATAAATGCTTGCTAAAATAGCTTGAAACTATCAGTTTTAATTTTCACAGGAAATATTTTTTTAGCCAGTTACGACAATTTTTTGTAAATTTTATCTTAAGCTAAGCCAAAGTAGTAGCTAGTCAAAACTGCCGTTTATTGAAAAAAGAAAAAAATGACACACGGGCATGTCAAAAACCTTCAATTTAGATGCCAAAACTTATCCTTCCGCTTTTCACTTTTTGAGATTACGTCACAGCAGGGTCACGTTTGTGATTACTAGTGTACATAAGTAGAAAGCGGCACAAACATGTTTCGGAGTAGGCTTTAAAAGTATGCCCTCTCATTCATTTAAGCTTAAGTTAAGTTCGACCTTGATTTTAATTAAGTTTAAGTTTAATTTAATTTCTCATTTTGAATAACGATCAAGTTTAAGTTAAGTATACCGATAGTTCAAGTTTAAATTTGGGGGCATACTTTTTTAATTTAAGTTTAAGTTTACTTTTTAAGTCCATTTGGGAGGGAAAACGTAGGTGGATCTCAATTTTTGCCAGTGCCTCACCCCATCTCAAATAATCCCCCGCAATTCATGAATGGTTGATTTAGAGGGGAGGGGATAGGTTAGCAGCGATGTAAATGTACATTCAACTGTTCGCCGTTTATCAGACATTTGTATGTATACGCCGTTAAGGAGTAACGATTTCGCCGCTATCTTCGGTACAATGTAATTTCAATAGTTGACTGTATTTTCATTCCTGATTCTAATAGTCGGTTATATAGTCGGTCTAATAGCGCTGCATATAATTAGACTTTAGACACGCAAGTTGTAATATTGATGAATAGCCTTTCAGGCCAACACGGGCTAAAGGCAACATTAGCTAAAGTCCAACACGGGCCTTTTTTATGGCCCGTTGCCTTCCGTCGTCGGCCCGACCCGACCCGGCCCGTTAGGAGCATTTTCAGGCCCGACCTGGCCCGACCCGTTGGCAGGAAAAAGGGTCAGTGGTCCGTAGACTCTCATACAGCTATGTCATTATTTAAAGACAATTTTTTCTTGTCTTGGAAAATTTTTTTTTCGTGTTCTTCTTTATCAATTCTTGGATTTGTTTTTTTAATTTTTCCTGGTGAAAAATGTCGGGTTTCCTGAAAGACTAATAATTGATGAAACTTAATACAAAAGTTTTGGACGCCCGTGTGCTTTGTTCAAAAGAGTCCTATGTCTACCAGTGTTGTTTTAGTGCACTATAACTCATACTAAAACTAATTTTAGTATATGATACTAAAACTAAATCAAATTGGTTGTACTATAACTATAACTAAAAGTAAACTAAATTCAGGTTGCTATATTATAACTGTATTAAAACCAAATTAAATTCCGAGCAATATACTATAAATAAAACTAAACTAAATTTGGGCTTCTACCAAAACTAGATTTAGTACACAAAAGTACAAATCTAGTTTTAGTACGCATGTTATACTATAACTAGTTTATGTATGCCCGCTTACCAAAACTAAGCCTGATATACTAAAACTAGTTATGGTACAGCCGCTTACTAAAACTCGGGAGTTTTAGTATGCGGTGCAAAAATATTTTGCACACGGCAGATCTACATATATCCTTATTAGATGAAAAATAAATATTTTTATTCAAATGGCACATGCTGCACACTTGTCATTTTGCCTATTTGTGTTACAGTAAAGTGAGATGGCCAAAACCCAGTTTTTCAACCTTTTTTTAGGATGTTCAAAAATAATTGGTAAGTATTTTAACTTGTTTGTGTGCTGGTTTATTTTATTGATTTTTACAAATTAAGGGTTAATTTTAATCGCACTAGACGATCTAAAAATAATGCTAAAAAATGTTGAAACACCTGTTGTAATAGAAATTAACCGTAACTTAATGATTTTACAGTCCAGTGTTTACTGTTTAGGGCAACTTGTTTCATTCACAGCTATTATCTATAAAATTTGCAAATACCAGTGGCCCATTTCTTTACCGGACTAAGGAGTCAATTTTAGTCTAAACAGTAAGAAGCGGATTGCGTAAGAATGTCATTACTAAATCCACGGAGCAAATACACTTTACTTTTAGCGCAATGCTTTTTGAGTCAGACTAAACGGACTAATCTATGCACACCAATGTTAAACATATAAGTTAAATTGGCTTAGTCCAGTGTTTAAGAAAGAAAAGGGTTTGGACTATCATTATGTCGCAGACATATTTTAACCTTTGTAGTTCGTTAGATCTCATATGCCGTTCCTCAGCTCTGACTAAAAATAAGTTTAGTGCGTTTAACCCTCTAAAGGAGTAGGCCCTTTTTAAAAGTGAAATTTTGAAATCTCAACTTATTGACGATAGTCGTGAAAACATTAGTTAAACTTGAGTAGGAATACTATGCAATAGTATATATAACCGGTAAAAAACGGTCGCCGTCAAAATTTCGTTATACTAAAACTCTGTACTAAAACTATACTATAACTAAAACTATAACTCTGCTGAAAAGACTATACTATGTATAACTAGAACTAAAACTATCCTAAATCTTAGCCGTTATACTAATAACTGTATCAAAACTAAACTAATCTGGGGCCTCTGTACTATAAAGCCCGGTTCATACTCGTCCTTAAGGACTGTCCCTGTCCTTAAGGTTTGTCCCTGCCCTTATAAAAGATTAATTCATACTTCCGAAGTGTCCTTTTATTTTTCCCTGTCCCTAAGATGCGATTGATTCATACTTGTCCCTAAGCAGCTTAGGGAATGTCCTTAAGCAGCCATAAGGACTGTCCCTATGTCCCTAAGCAATGTTGAGCAATGTTCAACTTTTTCCCTGTCCCTAAGCAACTCGGCCAATCAAAATACGGCAGTGACTACATGTGACACGAAGAACAGCCAATCACGGACGAACTCGACTACTAGTGAAAGAATGTCGTGGGCTTGTGTTGCGGTAATTATTCCATCGTTATTTTTGGGTTATTTAACACATTTTTGCGTGAAAAATACTTGGTTTTCAAATTTTATACCAACCTGAAATATGCAAAAGTTTATAAAGATGTTTTAGAGTCCAAATTTACATGGCCTGGTAGTCAAGTGGTTAAGATTTTTGCTCCTCAAACTATGTATCAGAGTTCGAATCCCATGTTCAAAATTTTGTCTTTTCTTTTTTTTCAGCCTACAAATAGGTTTGATAACTTTTTCAAGGTACTTTAAACAAAACGCATTTTATCCAATGACGTTTGAGCATTAGTTCATGTGAGAAAGACTATTCCCTTGTCCTCAAGGAGTATGAATCAATCACCTCTAAGGACAGGGACAAGGACATTCCCTATAGACCTTAGGGACATTTCTTAAGGACAGGAACAAAGCATGAGGACACAGGGACAAGGACACCTAGGGACAGGGACAAGGACAACGCTTAGGGACAGGGACAACGCTTAGGGACGAGTATGAACCAGGCTTAACTGTATCAAAACTAAACTAATCAGGGGCCTCTGTACTATAACTGCATCTAAACTAAACTAAAATTTAAATACCTACTAAAACAACACTAGTGTCTAGTTCTTCGCTCGTATCCGCTGTTCAAGGTCAATATAGGTCGAAAGGTCACTTATGTATGTTGATTTGATGCTAGCCAAACAGCCACATTAACAGCATTCCAGACACCTAATTTATCAAGTTATCCTACGTAAAGTTTTGCAGCTAGAAAGTGGGCTGTTTAAAATTTATTTCAGTTTCTTTTTATTAGTTTTCTTGTCCAATAAAATTTTACAAAATTCTTTTTCTTTTTCTTCAAGAAAACACAACGCTTCTTTTTCTTGTCTTTTTCTTATCTTTAAATAATGACATAGCTGTATTTGTATTGCATTCAAATAGTGTTACTCGTACCAGTGGCATACCCAGAAAAGAAATTAAGGGGTAATCAACGACTTCAAAATCTCTTCGTAATGGTTAAAAATTCACTTTTTTGCAATTTCAACACTTAAATCCGCATTAATAACGCAATATCACTAAGCCACCAGGGCCCGGTTTCATAAACGTAATATTAGTCAATATTAGTAAGTATTAGTAAATATTTAGTTCATTAGTCGAAACATTAGCGTTTCATAAATAACGAACCAATATTCGTGCATTAGTTATTATTCATTGGAATATTAGCGCTCAAATATTAGTGCCCTAGGCTGCTTGGGTTTCATAAACGCACCAATATTTGAACTAATGCACTAATATACTAATTATTAGTTATTAGTCGCAGCACACCCATAATTGTTTCATTAGTCCAGCGTTAATTTTGTAATTTCAATTTCTCGGTGAATTTTTTTTGGTCAAATGTTGTTTGCTGCTATTTATATCATGTGCATAACTTTTTTCGTGTTATATGAAAAATTTTACTTTTTTTCACACTTTATTTTCACACATTAGTTATGCAACGCTAATATTGCAACTAATGAACTAATAATTAGTTATTAGTTGTATATTATTACTAATATGTACTAATATACTTTTTATGAAACCGGGCCCAGCGAGCAGCTACATACTCTGGTCATTGCATTCAAATATTAGTGCATTAGTACTAATAACTAATATTTGAATGCAGCGAAGTTTTATGAAACGCAATATTAGGGTACTAATATTAGCGGACTAATAACTGATAATTAGTTATTAGTTATTAGTGGATTTTTATGAAACCGGGCCCAGGTTGCAAGGGTGGGCCCGGTTTCATAAAAGATCAGTTGCGATTCATTAGTAACACTGATGTAAGCTAAAAAATGAGTTAAAACTTTGGGTTTACAAAACTTTTCTATAGGAAACTTTCACAACATATTGCAAATATGTTAGATAATGTGTGGGTGAAAATTCGTAACGTTTTCTTGATGCAGTCAAAAGTCTTGCTAAGTCAAAATCATTCATTAGTCTGAAATATTAGCAAATATTAGTGGCTTGAAAAAACTCACTAATATTTGCAACTAATGAATGACTTCAAGTTAGCTATATTTTTCACTGGATAACGTGACTTTTTTGAGATTTTAACCACAGGTTATGCAACATATAGGCAACCTGTTAACAAAATTTCCAGCAGAAATTTTGTGTAAACGCAAAGTTATACACCATTTTCTATGTTGCATCAGTGTTACTAATGAATAGCAATTCACTGTTTATGAAACCGGGCCGGGGGTGGCAGCCCCCAAAAAATAATTGTAATTTTTTAATTTTCAGACCAAATTTGGTCGACTGCAAACGTATTTGTTATTTTTTTAACAAAAAAATTAAAACAAAAGGTGGGAAAGTCACTTCAGACAGTGACATAAGTAAATGCAGCATACTGCACTCGTGTACACATGTATTAGCTTTGATGAAAAATAATAATAAGGAATATTAACCAACAGAGTTACAGGAGTCTGGGGGTGGTAGCCGCCAGCAAAAAAAATTCGAAAATTTTTTGCTTTTTCGACTTAATTTGGTCCATTGGAGACGTAACGGAAATTTTTTCGACTGGGCAATAAAAACCAAAGGGGGTACGCTTGCGTCAAAATTCAATAGGACAAATTTCTGGGGGGAATTACCCCCATTACCCCGTCTCCGGGAACATCCTTGATTCGTACCGAGGTTTTAGTTTCCAATCTTGGAGATTGTAAATGATCTCACTAAACAATAGCACCGAAAAGTCGCAATTTGACGACAACGATTGTAACGATTAACGAACAAAAATGCATGGTGCACACTGCATGTAACCAATCTTCAGACGTTAGGACTTTTGCAAATATTTAGTTAAGTTGGACTCCTCTTTAGCTTATTTGTCCTTAAAGTCAGGCCCGTGGCCCGGCCCGGCCGCGTATTTACATAACGCACAACAGTTCTGCATTATGAAAAACGCACAGCGATCATGCACCTCAAAAACCATAATGCACAACAAATAAGCGCATGAAAAATGCACAGCGATTTTGCACCTGCGTAACCATAATGCACAACAGTTCTACACCGCAATAATTATGTATTTATTCATTATGATTCTTATTATTATTGACTCATTCATTCATAATTTTAATACCTACTTTTAGGGTTGCAAAGTGTAAAAAAGTAAAAACGTATTTGCACTTATTTTACAGTAGCAAAATTTAGGACTTTGTTTACACCTTTTTTACACTTTTTTACACCTTTTTTTACACTTCTTTTACACCTACTTTTCGCACTTTTTTTTCAAATATTTCACTAATTTTGCCAATTTTCCGAAAAAAATGGCCAAAAAAAATTTTAAGTCTCGCATTTACCAAAATTTACTCAAATTCGAAGTCACCAAAATTTTTCATACAAAACCACTCATCAAAATGTTTCCTGAAGCTGAAACTTATACTGTTGGCTACAACAGTTGAGGAACTTTTAGCGTATTTGTTATAGGATATTTTTAACGAAGGAAACCCCGCGGGTACTGCCTCCTATTGCTTTTGTGACTATTGCTGACAGCAAGAATGTGGTTTTGTCCACAATAGGATATTGTCGTGCACAGTGCAAAAACTTTGGGTCCTTCACACGTCTGTATATACTGCTTTGTAGACACGCTTCTATCTAGCGTTTAAAGATAGCTACTGGCTCAATTTAGGTGCAATTTATGGGACTCCTCCTTGTTTCTGATTTTACATAACAGAATCAGCTTATCTATGTACAATCAAGAGTACATAATAGGAAGAGTATGACACTCTTCCTATTATGCCTACGGGCGTGCGTCCAATGCGCAGCGCGAAATAGCCCGTTTATGTACGGTTTTGAGGGGGGGGGTACCCCCCCCCCTCAACTGAAGACCCCGTACTCAACTGAGGGCGGGGGTACCTCGCATTGGACGCGCGCTGCTAGGCATAATAGGAAGAGTGTCATACTCTTCCTATTATGTACTCTTGGTACAATACATAAGCAAGCGACAGATGATTAAAGCATGTTACCAATCAGTGGTCACAAATTTTTAGCTGGTCTCAAACTGTTTAGAAAATGTTTAAACACCATTCTAGGCGATAAAATACTTTTATACTTTTTACAGTTTTTTAAACTTTTTAACACTATATTACACTTTTTACAATGTAAAAAAGTAGGTGTAAAAAACTCCGGACTTTTTTACATGTAAATTAGCAACCCTACCTACTTTTTCCTGTTGCGCCACGGCGCAACAGGTGTTTAAGTTTGTTCTGCTATGATTCGCCTTTTTCTAATCTGTTACAAAAGTTTGTGCTCTGAACAAAAAGTTTGTGTACAAAAAACAAATCTCACTCGACGATCCGTGTTTGTGCATTATCAGAAGCACTATTTTTCTATTTTTGCAGTATTAAATTTTGCTTGTATTTTTGTGCCGTTTTTGATACCGAAAACAGCTAGTATTGACGGTATTTAACAAAAGTATAAAGTGTTAATGTGCAAAAAATAAATTACTCCGAATGAATAATGTGCAGAAATTTAAAATCAATAAATTTGTTACAGCGTCGTCAATAACAAATAAGTGGTGTGTGCGTGAGGTGAACATGTTACGTGCGTGTGTTATACTTGCATGAACGCACCATATGCATACTCTAGCGTGAATTCTTTTAGCTAAAATTGGGGGAGCGTCTCTAAATTGCGGTGGCATATTATAGTCAAATATTATAGTGCCTAACTGGTGTGCACTATGTTTTGGCAGGTGCAAAATCGCTGTGCAATTTTCAGTGCCTAACTGTTGTGCATTGTGCTTTCGTCGGTGCAAAATCGCTGTGCGTTTTTCATAGTGCAGAACTGTTGTGCGTTATGTAAATACGCGGCCCGGCCACCTTGGCTATTGAGCCAAGTCGGCCCGGCCCGGGGCGCGTGCCGTGATGCAGGTCTCTTTTGGCAAAACCACCAGGAGTATTGTAGCAAAAATTTGTTTGAATTCATTTCACAAAATTAACTTATAACACGTAAAGTTTTATTTTCCATGATGGTTTTTGTGTAATTTTGAAAAACATTTCGCGATGCCAGTAAGGTCGCAACAAAGTTTTAGGTATTGCTCTTTTTCCTGTCGCTACCACAGTAGCGACAGGACCTTACATTTGATTTGTCCTAGCGAATTACACGTCTTACGTGTATTCCCTTGGACAAATTGTGTGTGTGTCTGTGTGTAAACTTAAACATTATGTGTGATCGTGTTTTGTGTGTGAGCTGGCCCAGACGGCCAGCCAGCTAGCTTCTTTTGTTGTAGCTAGCCTATTTTGGGTTACTGTAGGTGCGATGTTTTTTATGTTGTTTTTCAAAAGAGTAAACATGAAACAATTTTTATTACCGATATTATTTGTGTTAAAGAAGGGGTTGAAAAAATTAATTAGACTTTTTTTAAGGAAACTCCTAAAAAGAGCAAAGTTCCTGGTTTGGCCGTAAAGTAAAACCATGTGGTCGGGGGCACAGATGTACATGGGGTCTACATGGAGCAAGTTCCCTTCAGATTTGAGATTCCGGGATACCCCCTGAGATTTGACCCATCAGGACGAGCCCCCTCGTGATGCTAAAAAAAGTGCCAGAAAACTCAAAAATTGCCTCAAGATTGCTGTAAAATGCTTTAAATCTGAGCACAACGCGAAACACTTATATCCTATTTTTCCAAAAAATTAGGCAAAAATTGAACATTTTTTTGTTGTCATTTCAAGCCCTCGAAACGTTAGGACAAGTCACCCCTAAAATTGCGAAAAATTTGGAACACCCTCCTGACCGGGGCCTCTTTGCTCCTGTAACACGCATGATAGGGACTAAACCACAAAATACAGGGTGTGGGTTGTTTATGCAGGCTTGAACGTGTTTAAGAAATGCACGTCAGCAATCAGCAACCGCTGGAAAAGTTATGGTCGATTCTTAACTAATTTTCGGGGCGCTTTTTGGTCCCAGCCGGTAAATGTTTGCGATTATTGAATATTGTACTCAATTTGGTTCAAATTTTTGACTATAAGAAAGGGGTGTGGGGGTTTAGAAAGGGTTCTTGCCTGTATCTCCATACCCCGTATTCCCCCTATGCGCATCGACGACTTGGACGCCCACATAAGAATGTGCTTCTTGCTTGAGACAAGGGTACTGATCAAGTTTTGTTGCAGCGTACCGCTTCTATCTCCTTTTTTAAAAAAAAAACAGAATTTTATTTTTGCAGCAATTATTATTCTGGTACATAGCTCTTAATAGTAATAAACGAACGATAAATTAAAAGTAATTAACTATGCATAAAGTTTTTACTTAACAAGGAATTTCATTACAGTCGCATACCTAAATGAAAAGGCATAAATTCAACAATAGTTCTCCAGTAATGCCAGAATACCTTTCCTGAGTAGTTAAAAATTGGTGTGAGCGACAGGTTAAACTTCCTTAGAAGCAACTTCTTCCAACTAATTTAGACCACTGACTACGATTCGCACTGTACGGACTGCAGAATAGTTGGTCGTGCTGTGGCTATGGGTCAGAACTCAATAAATTTTGCATAAAATTGCTGCTTGTTGGTAGAAAGACTTCAACTAAGTTAAACCATGGCGATAATACTTGCTATAAGGCACTAACCGTTTGTGGTTTTATTTTGTAAATTTGTGAAATATTTTGGTATACTATCAATATTTGGAACTCACAAGTTTCATGAAAACTACATAACTATAACAACCATAGTATAGTAACTATAGTAACCAACGCGACTCTATTAGCATGATTATTTTTTAGGTGCTAACTACATGCAAATGTACCTATCAAACACTGAGCAGGATTGACTGCGTGATTGCAGCTGCATTAATTAAGTCTGTGAGTTTTTTTACATGGCATACAATAAGCACTCGTCAATTCACATTTGCATGAAGTATAAAAGTATTAAAATACATCTGCTGCGTCTTTAGTCTAAAAAGCTCCTGAGCGAAACTAAACGGACCTACAAGTAAGCTATAAGTGTATATGTCGTAACCAAACTTACAATTTAACCAGTTTCAATTGTTGTGACTTTGGCTAAAAAATCTCGACCAAAGTTACAATTGTGACTTTGGCTAGGCAAAGTCATTCTTAAAGGCTTAGTACAATTCTTAATCCTCATTGTTAACCGACTGTTTGACCCTGCATGAGGTCAACTTATATAATAGACATGCACGCACATATGTAAACGTCGGCATATATTTGATATCAGTGTTAACCATACATGCACACGGACAGAGTCTCAGTCTTGGGGTGGGGTTGTCCCGGATTGCTCTAAATTTCAGTGGGGCTTAATTCCAGACGGATTATTTCCATACATTTATACCGAGTCAAAATTATGGGAGAGCATGATCTGCCAAGTTTTACGAACTTTTTTTGATTGATAAAAAATACCCCAAATTCAAAAAATTTCTAAAACAGTGCCATTTTTTCACACGTATGCTTCAGGTTCATTTTTTTTTATTTATAGTTCATCATTTTTTAGGGGACACACATCTATGTTCCAACGCCAAGTCATACATGTATGATTTACGCTCCACATTAGCCGAGATAGTTAATTGTAACGCTAAATAGTTAAACTGTACATACAGTCTGGTTGGTTAACTGAAAAAAAACCACTTAGCTAAAAGTTAAGCTTCCGAACCATTCATATTTTATGCGGTTTCCGGTAGGTGGGATTTGCCCTAAATGTTGTGAAATTTTCGAAAAATTTCCAAATTTTTGATGATGTGGAAGAAATGGATGATATGGAAGCACAGAAAAGCGAAACTAAAACTCATTCCAGATTAAGCATCAACCGTTTGGGATCGTAGAAGCATATTAAAAGTCGACTAACATGTCTAATTAAATTTTATATATAAAAACATAACCAACTTAGCTTGATCGAGCTATTTTACATAATTTCAATCAAACCAAGTAACCCCCACAGAGCAAGGTTTGTTCCCCGGTGTCTACTTTTCAAAGTTGAAACAATTGGGTCAATTCCATACTTACTGTAAGCTACAGTGCGAATCTTACTCTGCTATTCTTGATTGCACTATGCATCCTAATTTACAACTTAGCCTACTTTTAGCTAATGTTAACTACGTACATAAAATAATGCTGCAGAATGTTAAACATCCCGCTGCAACGAGCTATTTGGCGCAAAAGTTGCACTTTGATCTGGGCTGACCACATCTGCTCTAAGAAGCGATAAAGAGTGATTGTCAGAGGCACTTATATGCTGCTGTTGAAACATTGCGGTACCGAGGCTGTAAAAGTACATTACTACAGCACTCTACATAGATTATTGACTTTTGAATTTTATATGCCGACAAAAATCAGTAGACATCTCTGAAAATACACACAAAACATACTGACTATGCAGCCTGCTCAGCAGCGTTTAACGCTGTGAACAGTTAGTTTCAAAACAATAGTTCCTTCTCTAGAATGAACAAAAACTTAACAGCCCTCTCTATATATGAAGCAGATTTTAATTTAAGACACACGACATAGAAGATTTTTTACACCTAATTTTTGGAAGCTGCCTATATTCTTTTTTATTCTTACTCTTATTTTTGTGGTTTTGCTGATACGCATTACCTTACAAATATTTAACTGAAATGTAATGCTGCTGAAAAAGTACTGTTTCTTCAGTTTTTTCTTATTAACACAATTATTCATGCAATAAAATTTAGGAATATATTAATTTACTGAAGGTTTAAAGACTTGTTTTAGCTTTCTGTACGCGTTGTGTATTAACATAAGGACATAATAAAGCAAAGCAAAACCGCGGAAACAGACCAGTTTTTATACAGAAACGTACTTTTGACTGGATCACATACAAAGGATAGCAGCCAGCAATACAGCAAAGTGCCTAATATTTCCGTTGTTGTCTAAAACAAACATGTTTTGCAAATAAGATTGCAAAATTAAAATACTGATGTTAACTATGCTGTTCTTCATTTATCAAAGAACGTGTCAGCAACTTTCAATAGTCAAGGTTAACATCGTTTTTCCAAATATCTCATTGTGTAATGGTTAGCACAATGGATACTTAATTAATTCATCCGAGTTCGAATCTCGGTGAGACTATTTTTTCAACATTTTTTGAATTATAAATGTTTGAACAGTAAGTTATTGCCTTCAAAACTTGTTTACAAATTAATCTTTTTTTCGTTAATTGAAAAATTTTAGAGCTACTCAGCAATGAATTTGTGTAGAAATCGGGATTTAAAATGATTTCATCGACAAGAAGTGGCCGCGTTTAATATTTCTTCAGAAATATTGACACTCAGGCCTCACAATGTCACTCAGCAGAAGAACTTGAATTTAGATTCAGCTGTATCAGCTGAAAAAACTAACTGTAAGACAGACTGGAAAATACTGTATGATTTTAAGATTTTGAGAAAAGGACAAAGCAAAAAATTTAATTTCAGTCTCGGTAATGTTCATGTTTGCAAGAGTATATATATAATTCGTCTCACTCTATGTAGAAGAAGAGTGAGACACTCTCCAGCCTGCCTGTGTTCTAGCACAGGCAGATGAGCTGGTCGCTTTCAGGGTACATGTTGACATTCTGTGCAACATGTGGCTGGCCAATGA
The DNA here is from genome assembly GCA_030248245.1 of Trissonchulus sp. WLG1_4. Lineage (NCBI taxonomy): Eukaryota > Metazoa > Nematoda > Enoplea > Enoplida > Ironidae > Trissonchulus > Trissonchulus sp. WLG1_4. The sequence continues at coordinate 12,438 of JASANF010016368.1, read as the reverse complement.
GAAGCAAGGTCCTATTCTCTGATTGGCCAGACGCCTGTGCACGTCCTCCAATCATAAAACGAGATAGGGATAAAAGGTTAATAACTCATTATTCATTTATAGTCTGCTTGCAAAAACATTAAAAAGGTTCGCAAACACATTTGGGGATATTTTGACAAACTTTCGGCGAAATTGACTGAGAAAATTTTACGAAATTCAGAAAAGTTTATATCTCAAAAGTTTCTCAATTAATTTCGCCGAAAGTTCGCTAAAATATCCCTAATGGTATTTGCAAAACCTTTTTTAGTGCTTTTGCAAACGGACTATGAATAAATAATGAGTTATTAAGGTTTTATCCCTATCTTAATGCTTATTAACGCATCAGCGATTATATACTAAAGTGTGTTACGCGGAGATTCTACGCGCTGCTTGGCCAGCCACATGTTGCACAGAATGTCAACATGTAGCCTGAAAACGACCACCGCATATGCCTGTGCTAGAACAGGCAGGCTGGAGAGTGTCTCACTCTTCTTCTATGTAGCGTGAGACGCTATTATGTACTCTTGATGTTTGATAATCTCCATATTGTTATCCATACTGCACAGTATACAATGTATTTCATTGGACGATGGTCAGTTTAGATTATGAAATGATTATGGAACAGGTATAGCCGAAACCAGTCAGTTGCCCAGATTATGGCATAAAGTTCACGCTCAAACGTAGACCATTTTTGCTGTGCAGTTGTTAAGGCTTTGCTGGCGTATGCGATAACTTTGTCTTGACTACCTATTGACTTAAAACGACAGTTTTACGTTCTTGAGAACACTCACTGCAGTTGTGTCTTGAGACATTCTTGTAATTCTTTGGTCCCGCAGCAAGCGACGGTGTTCTCGTCTATCCCTTTTACGTCGTTCTAATTCTATGTCTGAACTTAGTTAGAGCTTATATGTAAATGTGCAACAGTTACAACTACTTATAAATATTTTTCCAATCCAAAATGAGCTTTAAAAAATCTACATAAATCTAGGCTATGTAAGGAATTAGAAATTTTAATAATAATAATTTTTACATTTATAAAAACAACTTATTGCCTTCCACATATTGCCAGTTTTATATCTAGTTTTATATCTAGTTTTCATATTTATTCCACTATATCTAGTTTTTGAAATAATACAAATTAAGCTATTTATCCAATTTTTTCATTTGGTTTAAAAATAGCTCAATGACACAACTGACACAACAAATAGTGAGCTTGTATTCTATACAAATACGCTGGGCTGACTAATATTAAGCACCAATAACGGAGCAAAGAGCCAACACGTTTTACAGATAAGGCAAATTTACTGTTCCTGCATTAGAGTGGTAGGTATTCGTGACAGCAAAAGCACGTTTCAAAATGTTTATATGCTTTTTTTCAATGTTGGTCACTGCGGTTTTGAATAATTTAAAAAAGTTGCGGAACCCAAATTTGATAGCCCCAAATTTTACTACTATAATTGAGTGGTGTTGCAACTAAAGTATGAAATAATTGTTTGACAAAAATAGTTAAATTTTTATTCTTATTTACAAAAATTCTTTTTGTCAGCTCAGCGGTTTTTATTATTGATTGATTTTATGATTATTTAAGTCAGGTGAACAAACCACCGAAGAACTAATAAAAAACCTCTTATCTTTTGTTCATGGTTTTATTTCCATTATTTAGATCATTTCTAAAAGTAAAATTTTAACTGATTTAAGGTAAGGTAATATGAAAATGCTTAGATATCCCGTCAATTTTCAAGATAATTGGGTGTGATGGCCAAGAGTATAGTGTACTACATACGTTTGCAAGACAACGCTGAAGTTTCCTATTATTTACACATATAAGTCCCGCATTGTGTGAGTGAAAACTCTTCTACAGTTACGCTCTTTTTTCAGTTGACACTAAATGAACGCAAACGAAAAGAAAACGAACAAGCACGTTTTGCGAGTACAGTTAAACTAATTTTAGATACCTTGATTTTGTTATGACATACTGAAAATGCCGAGGATATTCTTCGAATATAAAACGCGGCAGCAAAAATGTTGAAGCCAACACTCACATACAATGACAAGACAAGATGCTACTTTTGTGCTGCATTTTTATTTAACAAAGTTAAGGACTAATGACTTAATGTAGAAACCGTTCATAAATTCAAGTCTAGAAAACATTTTCAACCCCTCATTATCACAACCGCTTGTTGCGTGCCAAGTCAGTGTCTACCAACGTAGACGCCGACAGTGCTGTCATAACGCAACACCATCGCATAATCATGCCAAGGCATATTCGCAAAATGGTTTCCAGATGTCAGTTGTTCAAGTTCCGACACGCTTATTAACAATCTGGGAAACATTGTCGTAACACGTTTCGTCGTATTGCCACTGCATGTAAAATTTTTCTGCACTTGACAGACATGCAGATTAATGCCTAAACGTTACACGCAGACATAGCAGATTAACATGCACCCCGAACACACACGCACACACTTTTAGTGGCGTAGTCTGAAGTGGCCCAACTCTGAATTGGCCCAACGCCTGCTATTGGCTGACTTGCGCTAAAGGAAACTGCTTTGCTCAGCCAGTCACTATGCAGGCACAGGTCAGCTGTGGAATATGCTCCGCCTTAGTACTTAGACGTATATTCATGAACGAAATTCACATGCAGTATTTTAAAAAGGAACGGGGTCGCACCTCGGCAATTTTTTCAAATTGTAAAACATCAAAATAAATACATATTTTTGACTTTTCTAGATAGGTAGTGCCGTAGTAGTCTTTTTTATATATCAATTGCATTCATTCTATTTCATTGTTGTGCTTACTATATAATATATAGATACACACTAGCTGCTCAGACGGACATTTCATTATAGCAAGAGTACATAATAGTATTACTCCTATTATGTACTCTTGATTTTAGTAAATGAAAGTTCAGTTGTCTAGAGGGGGGACTACTCAGTAAAATCACTAAATAATTTGAAAAACAAGCCTCTGAAACATGCATGTTAGTATTTTTGCCTAAAAAGCAGCATGTTCTAAAATTTGGGGGATCGTGAAAAAAAATTTCTCGTCGATGCAAAAGGGGGCTCCCCCCTGGCTACCCCCTTGTTACAATAAGGTCATAAATTTCATGGGTGGCGTGACTGTAAATGCACAACATCAACTGGACGCCAAAAAGTCACACCGGCTTAGTTTAAAGTGACAGCCCCCAAAGCAAACATCCAATGATATGCATTGGGCCAATTCAGAGTTGGGCCATTTCAGACCTCACCCTTTTAGTGTATTCTCAGGACCTATCAACTTTTACTGTGCAGTTTACACAGTAAGCAGCGGATACGTGGTACACGATACTGCGGTAATATAGCATATACTGAGGCTGAGGCCGCCGCGTAAAAAGAAAACAAAAATGAAATGAAGCGAAGCCAACTTTTTTGGTTTGCGCAATGAAGTTTTGCAAAATTGACGAGCAAAAGACAAATTATGAGCAGCTGTGTCAGCATTTAGCTGCAAATTTATTACATTATTTTCATCGAAGAAGGTGCTGACTTTTAAGTTTATTTGCTGACTGCTTAGATTTAGTTACCTATTGAACATGTGCAAAAATCTCAGTATAGAATATGCATAAATAAAAAGTTTATAGATACTTGAAAGACTGAAAAATGAAAAAAGAACTGTGTCAATATGAAAATAAATAATAATTTTTTAAATATATTTAAATATAATTAAATTTAATGAATTCTGCTTATTAATTTTAATGCATGTATCTTGAAAAAACGGTCGGTCTTAAATATTATAAAAATATTTTGGCATGAGTAACATTGAATAGTTGCAAGGTGCAAACGTACAGTACTGGTCAAAGATAGATATAAATGCTCGTACGAGCAGGAGCACTGCTCGCTTCAAGGGAGGTGCGCGTGCGCAATTCGGGCACTTTGTCTGCTGCTCGTAATTCGAGCAGCTAAACTTTCACGAGCAGGTCACGAGCAGCCAAGATTTTCTGGTGCTCGTAGTAAACGAGCACCCTAGCTAATACCTACTTACGGCTGCCAGTTTCTTTCTTGAATGTTGAATCTCACTTTTTCAGCTGCCAAAGGCTCTATTTGCTTTTATTACCTAGTTAATGAGTTCGCTTCACACACCTCTGTGCACACACATACACACACACTCTCTCGTATACAGACTGACCTATTGACCTTGCTTGACATGCGGTGCAGTCGTGACAGCCATTGCAGCGCAACTTAAATTTGGCTACTATTGCACCCTACCTAATACTTACGGCTAATATGCGCCCCCCCCCCCGAAATTTTTTCAGACTGAAATTTTACACAAGGGTTTTTATTGCCCTTTGGTTTTTATTGCCCGACCGAAAAAATTTCCGATACGTCTCTAATTGACCTAATTTGCTCTAAAAATATTTTTTTCCTGGGGGCTGCCGCCCCCAGACTCCCGCGACTTTATGGCTTGCTGATGCTTGGTATTATCTTTCATCAAAGGCTATGCATATCTACCTATTAGAGTACATTATGCTGCATTTACTTGTGTAATATATACACTGTAGGACGTTGCCATCTTTTGTTTTAATGTTCCTGTCGGATAAAATGTCTGATACGTCTCCTGTTGACCAAATTCGGCCTAAAAATCTTCAGACCTCTGCAACCTGTGGTTTAGTGATCTTGCGTTTGCCATGGGAATTTACGTGTTAAAATTACTGAAAAGTGCATTTTAACCCATTGCGAAAAGTCATTCCTCCCCGAAACTTATATATATATATATATATATATATATATATATATATATATATATATATATATATATATATATATATATATATATATATATAAGTTTCAGAAGAATGACTTTTCGCAATGGGTTGAAATGCAGCTTTCAGTGATTTAGACGCGTAAATTCCCAGGCAAACGCAGCACAAACCACAGGTTGCAAGAGGTCTGAAGATTTTTAGGCCGAATTTGGTATCAAACAAGAACAGATCAAAAGTTTTATTAGACAGGAGCATCGTTGAAAACAAAAAGAATGGCAACGCAGCAGTGTATATATTACACAAGTAGATGTAGCAAGTAATGTAGCTAATAGGTAAGGACATGCATCGCCTTCCGGATGAAAGAGGTGATGCCGAGCGTCGTAAGCCATAAAGTCGCCGGGGTCTTGGGGCGGCAGCCCCCCAGGAAAAGATATTTTTGAGCAACTTAGGTGGATGAGGACGTATGGGAAATTTTCGGTCAGGCGAGAAAAACCGAAGGACAAATAAAAAAGACCCTTGTGTGAAATTTCAGTCTGAAAAAATCGGGGGAGAGAGGCGCATATTTCAGCCGTAAGATTAGGCAGGATGCAATAGTAGCCAAATTACAAGTGCGCTGCAATGACTGTCACGACTGCACCGCTGAGAGAGCGAGGTCTGAAAATAGGTAAGTATGCTGTAAACGAGAGAGTGTGTGTGTGTGCTTGTGCACAGAGGTGTGTGGGAAGCGGACTCAGTAACTAGGTTACAAATTGAGAAGAGCAGAATAGAGCCTTTGGGCAGCTGAAAAAGAGAGATTCAACGTCCGAGGAAGAAAACTGGCAGCCGAAGGTAGGTAGTCAGCTGCAGGGGTGCTACGTTGACTGCGAGCACCGGGAGAAAATTCTGGCTCGCTAGGATCTGTTCGTGAAAGTTTAGCTGCTCGAACTAGGAGCGGAGCAGAATGCCGAATTGCGCACGCGCACCTCCCCTTGAAGCGAGCGGGGGTGCTCCTGCTTGGTACGAGCATTTATATCTTATCTTTGACGACCGGGTGCTGTACGTCTGCACCTTGCGACTATCAATGTTCTACTCATGCCAAAATATTTTTATAATATTTAAGACCGACCGTTTTTCAAGATACATGCATTGAAATTTAATAAGCAAAATTCATACGGTTGTAATATAGTTTAAACATATTTAAAAAATTATTATTTATTTTGGTGTGTAAACACAGTTCTTTTTTCATTTTTCAGTCTTTCAAGTATCTATAAACTTTTTATTTTATGCATATTCTATCTGAGATTTTTGCACATGTTCAATAGGTAACTAAACCTAACAAGCTCGGCAAAAGTCAGCACTTTCTTCGATGAATTGATGTAATAAATTTGCAGCTAAATGTCGCACTGCTCATAATTTGTCTTTTGTCGTCAAGGTTGTTTTCATTGCGCAAACCAAAAAAAGTTCAAGTTCCACTTTCATTTCATTTTTGTTTTCTTTTTTTACGCCTAAGTATATGTATATTACCGCAGTATGGTGTACCACGTATCCACTGCTTACTGTGTAAACTGCACAGTAAAAGTTGATAGGTCACTGAGAAGACACGATCAGAAGAGAGAGGTCTGAAATGGCCCAACTCTGAATTGGCCCAATGCATGTTCATTTTTCAATGTTTGCTGTGTGGGCCTGTCACTTTGAACTAAGCCGGTGTGAGGTTTTTGAGCCGTACATTTGATGTTGTGCATTTACAGTCACGCCACCCATGAAATTTATGACCTTATTGTAAACAAGGGATTAACCAGGGGGAGCCCCTCTTTTGCATCGACGAGAAATTTTTTTCAGCAATCCCCCAAATTTTAGAACATGCTTGCTTTTTAGGCAAAAATACTAAGGCGTGCCATGTTTCAGAGGCTTGTTTTTGAAATTATTTAGTGATTTTACTAAGTAGTCCCCCTTCTAGACAACTGAATCTTAAATTTACTAAAAAAATGGAGAGTACATAATAAGAGTAATCCTATTATGTACTCTTGCTATAATGAAATGTCCGTCTGAGCAGCTAGTGTGTATATATATATATTATATATAGTAGGCACAGACAATGGAGGATGAGAAATGGAAAATGCAATTGATATATAAAAAAGCAGTACTACGGCACTACCTATCTCAAAAAAGTCAAAAATATGTATTTATTTCAATGTTTAACGATTTGAAAAAATGCAAGGATGCAACCCCGTTCTCTTTTTAAAATACTGCATGTAAATAATCATTCATCTGAATATACGTCTTAACTACTAAGGCGAGAGCATATCTCCACAGCTGGGCACTGTGCCCTGCATAGTGACTGGCTGAGCAGACCCAGTTTCCTTTTAGCGCAGAGTGAGCCAATAGCAAGCATTACAGACCAATACAGAGTTGGGCCGCTTCAGACTACGCCAGCTTAAAAGTGTGTGCGTGTGTATTTCGGGGTGCATGTATTAATATACTATGTCTGCGTGTAACGTTTAGGCATTAATATACCAGTAGTAAAGTGGAGAAAAAAAAACATGCAGTGGCAATCGGACAAGCTACGACAAATGTTTCCCAGATTGTTAATAAGCGTGTCGGAACTTGAACAACTGGCGTCTGGAAACCATTTTGCGAATATGCCTAGACATAATTATGCAATGACTATTACGTTATGACATCACTATCGTCTTGCGCAATTAGAAGAACACTAGACTCACACGCAACAAGCATTTGTAATAATGAGAGATTAAAAACCTTTTTTTCTAACTTAAATTTATGAACGGTTTTTTTACATTAAGTCATTAGTCCTTAACTTTGTTAAATAAAAATGCAGCACAAAAACAGCATCTTGTCTTGTCATTGTATGTGAGTGTTGGCTTCAACATTTTAGCTGCGGCGTTTTCCTATTCGAAGAAGTGTCCTCGGCATTTTAAAAAAGTCATAACAAGAGTGGGAGGTGCCTAAAATTCGTGTAAAATACTCGCAAAACGTGCTTGTTAAAAAAAATTTCGTTTGCGTTCCCAAAAAGTGTCAAAAGACCAAAAAAAAAAAAGTATAAAAAATTTTTCACTCACACAATGCGGGACTTATCTGTAAGAAAATAAATCGAAAACTTTCAGCATTGTCTTTCAAACGTATGTCGTCCACTATACTCTTGGCCATCACACCCAATTATCTTGAAAATTGACGGGGTATAATACAGCGTTTTCATGTTACCTTACCTTAAATCAGTTTGAAATTTTACTTTTCGAAATGATCTAAATAATGGAAATAAAACCATGAACAAAAGATAATATGTTTTTTATTAGTTCTTCGGTGGTTTGTCCGGCCTGACTTAAATAATCATAAAATCAATCGATAATAAAAACCGCTGAGCTGACAAAAAGAATTTTTGTAAATAAGAATAAAAATTTACCTATTTTTGTAAAACGAATTATTTCATACATTAGTTGCAGCACCCACTCAATTACAATAGTAAAATTTGGGGCTCCTCAAATTTGATTTCCGCAACTTTTTTAAATTCTTCAAAACCGCAGTGACCAACGTTGGAAAAAAGCATATGAGACATTTTGAAACGTGCTTTTGCTGTCACGAAATATTTACTCACTCTCATGGTCAGGAACAGTAAGATTTGCCTTATATGTAAAACGTGTTGATTATTTGTGCTCAGTTTATTTGGTGCTTTAATGTAACATCAGCCCAGCGTGTTTGTCTGGGATACAAGCTCACTATTTTGTTGTGTCAGTTCTATCATTGAGCTATTTTTCAAACCAAATGAAAAAATTGGAATACAAATAGCTTAATTTGTATTATTTATTTCAAAAACTAGATATAGTGGAATAAATATGAAGACTCTAAGATATAAAATTAGATCTAAACTTGGCAAATTATGTGGAAGGCAATAGTTGTTTTTATAAATGTAAAAATTATTATTATTAAAATTTCTAATTCCTTACATAGCCTAGATTTATGTAGATTTTTTAAAGCTCATTTTGGATTGGAAAAATATTTATAAGTAGTTGTAACTTGTTGCACATTTTACATATAAGCTCTAACTAAGTTCAGACATAGAATTAGAACGACGTAAAAGTGGATAGACGAGAACACCGTCGCTTGCTGCGGGACCAAAGAATTACAAGAATGTCTCAAGACACAACTGCAGTGAGTGTTCTCAAGAACGTAAAACTGTCGTTTTAAGTCAATAGGTAGTCAAGACAAAGTTATCGCATACGCCAGCAAAGCCTAACAACTGCACAGCAAAAATGGTCTACGTTTGAGCGTGAACTTTATGCCATAATCTGGGCAACTGACTGGTTTCGGCTATACCTGTTCCATAATCATTTCATAATCTAAACTGACCATCGTCCAATGAAATACATTGTATACTTTGCAGTATGGATAACAATATGGAGATTATCAAACATCAAGAGTACATAATAGCGTCTCACGCTACATAGAAGAAGAGTGAGACACTCTCCAGCCTGCCTGTTCTAGCACAGGCATATGCGGTGGTCGTTTTCAGGCTACATGTTGACATTCTGTGCAACATGTGGCTGGCCAAGCATCGCGTAGAATCTCCGCGTAACACACTTTAGTATATAATCGCTGATGCGTTAATAAGCATTAAGATAGGGATAAAACCTTAATAACTCATTATTTATTCATAGTCCGTTTGCAAAAGCACTAAAAAAGGTTTTGCAAATACCATTAGGGATATTTTAGCGAACTTTCGGCGAAATTAATTGAGAAACTTTTGAGATATAAACTTTTCTGAATTTCGTAAAATTTTCTCAGTCAATTTCGCCGAAAGTTTGTCAAAATATCCCCCAAATGTGTTTGCGAACCTTTTTAATGTTTTTGCAAGCAGACTATAAAATGAATAATGAGTTATTAACCTTTTATCCCTATCTCGTTTTATGATTGGAGGACGTGCACAGGCGTCTGGCCAATCAGAGAATAGGACCTTGCTTCTCATTGGCCAGCCACATGTTGCACAGAATGTCAACATGTACCCTGAAAGCGACCAGCTCATCTGCCTGTGCTAGAACACAGGCAGGCTGGAGAGTGTCTCACTCTTCTTCTACATAGAGTGAGACGAATTATATATATACTCTTGCAAACATGAACATTACCGAGACTGAAATTAAATTTTTTGCTTTGTCCTTTTCTCAAAATCTTAAAATCATACAGTATTTTCCAGTCTGTCTTACAGTTAGTTTTTTCAGCTGATACAGCTGAATCTAAATTCAAGTTCTTCTGCTGAGTGACATTGTGAGGTCTGAGTGTCAATATTTCTGAAGAAATATTAAACGCGGCCACTTTCTTGTCGATGAAATCATTTTAAATCCCGATTTCTACACAAATTCATTGCTGAGTAGCTCTAAAATTTTTCAATTAACAAAAAAAAGATTAATTTGTAAACAAGTTTTGAAGGCAATAACTTACTGTTCAAACATTTATATAATTCAAAAAATGTGAAAAAATAGTCTCACCGAGATTCGAACTCAGAATGAATTAATTAAGTATCCATTGTGCTAACCATTACACAATGAGATATTTGGAAAAACGATGTTAACCTTGACTATTGAAAGTTGCTGACACGTTCTTTGATAAATGAAGAACAGCATAGTTAACATCAGTATTTAATTTTGCAATCTTATTTGCAAAACATGTTTGTTTAGACAACAACGGAAATATTAGGCACTTTGCTGTATTGCTGGCTGCTATCCTTTGTATGTGATCCAGTCAAAAGTACGTTTCTGTATAAAAACTGGTCTGTTTCCGCGGTTTTGCTTTGCTTTATTATGTCCTTATGTTAATACACAACGCGTACAGAAAGCTAAAACAAGTCTTTAAACCTTCAGTAAATTAATATATTCCTAAATTTTATTGCATGAATAATTGTGTTAATAAGAAAAAATTGAAGAAACAGTACTTTTTCAGCAGCATTACATTTCAGTTAAATATTTGTAAGGTAATGCGTATCAGCAAAACCACAAAAATAAGAGTAAGAATAAAAAAGAATATAGGCAGCTTCCAAAAATTAGGTGTAAAAAATCTTCTATGTCGTGTGTCTTAAATTAAAATCTGCTTCATATATAGAGAGGGCTGTTAAGTTTTTTGTTCATTCTAGAGAAGGAACTATTGTTTTGAAACTAACTGTTCACAGCGTTAAACGCTGCTGAGCAGGCTGCATAGTCAGTATGTTTTGTGTGTATTTTCAGAGATGTCTACTGATTTTTGTCGGCATATAAAATTCAAAAGTCAATAATCTATGTAGAGTGCTGTAGTAATGTACTTTTACAGCCTCGGTACCGCAATGTTTCAACAGCAGCATATTAGTGCCTCTGACAATCACTCTTTATCGCTTCTTAGAGCAGATGTGGTCAGCCCAGATCAAAGTGCAACTTTTGCGCCAAATAGCTCGTTGCAGCGGGATGTTTAACATTCTGCAGCATTATTTTATGTACGTAGTTAACATTAGCTAAAAGTAGGCTAAGTTGTAAATTAGGATGCATAGTGCGATAGAGAATAGCAGAGTAAGATTCGCACTGTAGCTTACAGTAAGTATGGAATTGACCCAATTGTTTCAACTTTGAAAAGTAGACACCGGGGAACAAACCTTGCTCTGTGGGGGTTACTTGGTTTGATTGAAATTATGTAAAATAGCTCGATCAAGCTAAGTTGGTTATGTTTTTATATATAAAGTTTAATTAGACATGTTAGTCGACTTTTAATATGCTTCTACGATCCCAAACGGTTGATGCTTAATCTGGAATGAGTTTTAGTTTCGCTTTTCTGTGCTTTCATATCATCCATTTCTTCCACATCATCAAAAATTTGGAAATTTTTTCGGAAATTTCACAACATTTAGGGCAAATTCCACCTACCGGAAACCGCATAAAATATGAATGGTTCGGAAGCTTCAACTTTTAGCTCAGTGGTTTTTTTTTCAGTTAACCAACCAGACTCTATGTACAGCTTTAACTATTTTTAGCGTTACAATTAATTATCTCGGCTAATGTGGAGCGTAAATCATACATGTATGACTTGGCGTTGGAACATAGATGTGTGTCCCCTAAAAAATGATGAACTATAAATAAAAAAAAATGAACCTGAAGCATACGTGAGAAAAAATGGCACTTTTTTTTTCAAAAATTTTTTGAATTTGGGGTTATTTTTTATCAATCAAAAAAAGTTCGTTAAGAAATTTCGCAGATCATGCTCTCCCATAATTTTGACTCGGTATAAATGTATGGAAATAATCCGTCTGGAATTGAGCCCCACTGAAATTTTGAGCAATCCGGACCAACTCCACCCCAAGACTGAGACTCTGTCCGTGTGCATGTATAGTTTAACACTGATATCAAATATATGCCGACGTTTTAGTATGTGCGTGCATGTTTATTATATAAGTTTTTTTCATGCAGGGGGGGGGGGGGGGGTAACAATGAGGGATTAAGGAAAGTACTAAGCCTTTAGGAATCAACTTTTCCTAGCCCAAAGTTAGGATTGTAACTTTCGTTGAGATTTTTTAGCGAAAGTCACGGGGTTTGAAACTGGTTAAATTGTAAGTTTGGTTACGACATATACACTTATAGGTTACTTATTAGGTCCGTTTAGGTTCACTTAGGAGCTTTTTTTGGTAAAAAACACAGCAGATCCAGTTTAATACTTTTTTTCTTCATGCAAATGTGAATTGA
>JASANF010016366.1:0-13951 GCA_030248245.1 Trissonchulus sp. WLG1_4 | reverse complement strand
AGCATACAGTGCGTGAAGCAAAGTCGGAAAAATGACGTTTTGAAAACCTATTCACATTCGATAATTTCGTCATAATTAAAAAACTTTTTGTTTAGATTCTTTACACAAAGTAAAAGCACATATACTCTAGTTTACGCACACAAAATTTACTGCAAATTGCTTGAGTGGTTGTGGAGTAATACCTGTTTGAACTGTGAAACTGTGCGGAAACTGTGAAGTAGTCATAGCAATAATGACAAATTGTGAAAAATCTGGACGCGTATTTTAAAATCTGGACGCGTATTTTAAAATCAAAAGAAAAACGAACCTTCCTTTTTCATTTTTCTTATTTGTCGCAAAAAATTGTGCGTCCACACATTATGTGTACTTCACAAGCTGGCCAATCTGATATCTGGCTTGATTTTTTGAACTTTTATGTCTATTGTGTGATGTCTGGCTCACAAATGGTGATTGGTTAAAAATATTGGTAGATATTGGTAGTCTAGTGTCTGGCAGTATTTATTTCACACCATATGGCATTCACTAGTTTCTCAGTGAACGTACAATTTCAAAGCAAAAAGTTCTCATTTTGCAGCCATTGAGCAAAACTGCTTTGGCGACACTACCACCTTAAGGGGGCGCTCCGGTAATCAAGGATTTGGGCCGTATTTTTTAAAAACAGCCAAAATGACCTATCATTCTTGAAGGAAAGTTGCCCAAAATACTATTTCTGATGTTTTGACGTGCATATCTCCATAGCAAAAAATTTGGAAAAAATTGGACAATTTACTGATTTTATTCAACTTTGACACAAACTCAGCAAGTAAGCCAGTGCATCAACGCTCCTTGAGGTTTTGCAAACAGATGATACGTAGATTTTATTATTTGTAATGAAAAATTAAAACAATTTTATTGCGTTCTGTGTAAAAAAATCGCACAGGAAACCATTTTCAGATGCAGCAGACTCGCTGTGTGAATACAAAACCAATTTTTCGGCATTTGATTATATAATGCTGGTAAGATATTTTTATACAAACTTTTGCACAATTATAGCCTTAGGCTCTGCGCAGTTGAACAATTTTTTAGTTTTTTAAAATAAAGCTTAGGGCCTTTTCACAAATTATATTAACTGGATTAGATTAACTAGATTAACTTCATAACTCAACATAGGATTAACGTAAATGTATAAAATTTTGCAAGCAGATGGCGATGACATAGCTTAGTTATTATGCAAAGTTTCATAAACTTTCATCTAACTAATCCTTAGTTACTGAAGTTAATCTAGTTAATCTAATCCTGTTAATATAATTTGTGAAAAGGCCCTTAGAAAATTTTTTATATGAATTTTATTGCTCAGAGTTCGACTGCGAAAACACATAATGATAATTTTTTATCCAAACCTGACATAAATGTTAAAAACCAAAATAATGTTCAACTAGAGACGCACATAAGCTACATTATGGTATATAAAGTGTGACTATACGTAAAGTATAAGCAGAGTTATCGTTTGCCGAAAATCCACTCACGCTTGGTGCTCTGGGAGTCACTTGACATGATCACGTGATTTGAAATTTTGCCTCCAGTGTTCTTTTGTGCCATAGCACATACCGTATTACCTCGAATAAAGCCCCTGTCTCGATTAAAGCCGCTGTCTTGAATAAAGCCCCCGTCAAAGCACTCACGAAATTATAAAGACCCCGCTTGAATAAAACCCCCGGGGGCTTTATTCAAAACGTCCTTGAACAAAGCCCCCGGGGGTTTTAATCAAAACGTCCTCGAATAAAGCCCCCTGTAACGCAGGTTGTGATACGTACGCGCGCGTATTTGCATATGCTGCTGCATATTGCCATGTTGGCTACTGGTTAGTTATTAGTTATATGACTGCGCGCCGACCGTTATTGGCGGTTTGTTTTGCTGTTGCAGTGTTCTACAAAATAATTATGACACTGTTGAGTTGTGGACACTTGACCCCCTCGAAGTAGACCGCAACCCACTGTATTCTTTTTTCTGCTTTTTTTCTTCTTGGTAGCACAAAGGGGAGATTTGGCTGTTAAGATGTTAAGCTGTTAACTAGGTGGTAAGGTTAGGTGGGTAAGGTCAGGTTTGGTCGGTGGTCCCATTGTGAGTATTGGAACCCTCCCTCTTAGTGACCCCCTGATCCCAGAGGGGCCCTGACCCCAAAAATTAGAATTTTCGAAAAAAAAACCCGCCAAAGGTTTCCTTTTTTAAACTTTGAATTTTTGGTCATTGGCTTGGCGAGATTATTTTAAGAGTAAATTTTGTCCGATTCTGAATCCGAAGTTTAGGCTGTGACCCCCCTGGATTCTCTGACTAGCCCCAGATTGCTCCCCTACAGTGTTCCCTAGGCTACTTGTGATTTAATTTTTTTTAGTTTTTTCGGAAAAACTCGTTTTTAGGTGTAATTTGGTCCCCTTAGGTGTAATTGGGGCCCCAAACATAAATCCGGAGTTTATTCTTCTCTAGGACCCCACTGAAAGTGAAACCCAGTCGCTGCTAAACGTGTCCCCGTCACCCGTCACAAAATGTTATTTGTAGATATTTTGGCAAAATTCGGGATTAAGGCGAAATTAATTCAGAAACTTATGAAATTGAGTGAACCTCATAGCTCAAAAGTTTCTGAACTAAAGGGGGGTACCCAGGTCAAAAATCCAAGTTCTCCAATTTTGCTTATTTTCACATTACATAGGCAAATGTGCTCATAAAAGCCGATATATATTCAGATCCAGAGATGCGTGGTTCAGATCCTCTCTGGGTCATTCTGATGCTGATGCTGTCTTTCTTTCAGTAGAATCCCCCTCCTGTTCATGACATGACGAGGCTTCCATGCCGAACTCCGAGTCCGAATCCCCCGACCGTGGTTTGAGTGAGGTAGCATTGGGCTGTTGGGTGACAGAGTCACACCCTTAGCAGGAGCACTGCGAATGGGCATGAGTAAAATGGTGGTGAGCATATGGAGGAATTATAGCCGCTTGTAGCTTAGTATGTAATGGGGCCGCTCCTTGTCCCGGTTAGGAGTGTGAGACTGATGTCCGTTTTAAAATTCAAATTTAAATTAAAAAATTCTCAAAATTTTTTCCTGGGGGCTGCCGCCCCCAGACCCTGCAAACTCTGTGGTTTACTATTCATTGTTAATAACTTTCATCAAAGCCTTTATATGCCTGTCTACAAGAGTGCATTATGCAGCATTTACTTGTGTAATAGGTAGGTATACTGTCTGATATGAAGTTCCCATCTTTCGTTTTCAATTTTCCTGTCGGAAAATTCTTTTGATGCGTCCCCAGTTGACCAAATTTGTACAAAAATTGAAAAAACCTTATTTTATCTGGGCCCTTAGGCCCAAACCCCCGCAACAGTGAGTTTATATTTAATTTAAATGACCAAATTTACATTTTGTTATGTAAGTCACCTCGCCAATAAGTGTAAAAATAAAAGGATTCTGGTGGCTGGCGTCCCCGGAAAACGCAACAATGAGCTTAAACAAGTGAGCAAAAAAGTGAACAAGGTGCGACCTCTCCCCTAATCAAAATCCTGGCTATGCCGAGTAGTGGGTCAAAGTGGGTCGCGGCTCGGGTTTTACGATGCGGGTTGGCTCGCGGGTTACACACAAGTGTCGAGCCGCGGGTTGGGTTGGATCGTGGGTCGAAAATTCTGGCCTGCGTGCACCCCTGACTAGAAGGGGAGGGATGGGAAGTAAAATAGGCTACATAGAGTACTTAAGGAGATTTACGACAGCTTATCGTCGGCCCAGTAGCTAAATGGTCAGAGCGCTGGTCTGCAGATCCAGAGATGCGTGGTTCGAATCCCCCTGGGTCTTCACGATGATGATGCGTCTTTCAGTAGAATCCGCCCTCCTTTTCTTGACAAATAGTTGGTGTTTATTATTCTATTATTATTATTCTTCTCCAAATAGTCGTACTATTTGGTGTTTATTATTCTGCCAACGATTTTGATCGTAATCTTTTATCAAACCATTTGACTATTTGGTAACTAAATTTTTCGTTTATTTCTCTTTGTAAACTGCAGCTTAACAGTTTTTCCATAAAGTGCAATTCTTTAAGACTGATACCTGACTTGCGTTGTTACTTATTGTTTTTCAGCCATAGTAAAATGGTGTAAAAATGCAGAGCAGGTAAATATTTTTACTTACATCGGTACGCAAAAGTTCACAAAAAAATAAAGCCCCCGCCTTGAATAAAGCCCCCGTTTGGAACCTCACGAAAAAATAAAACCCCCGCCTTGAATAAAGCCCCCGCCTTGAATAAAACCCCCGTTTGGACCTTCACGAAACAATAAAGCCCCCGGGGCTTTATTTGAGGAAACATGGTATTATGTAGGTATCCGAGTGAAGCGAGCCGGTGGCCAAGTGGCTAGGCGTGACAGTCCTGCCACAAAGCTGCGCCTGTGACGCAGGCTCCGTCTGTGGTGACGGATCAAAACCCAGCCAATGACTGGACTTAGTGCATTTTTGAAATTTCATGCAGCAAAGGGTTAAAGGAATCCCAGTATAACCCTTTCCCGCATACTGTTACATAAGTCTAAAAATTGCACTATCTTACACTAGTGAAACCTGTCGGCTTTATGTTTCACAGAATCGGTTACTTCACGAGGATGCCTTATGTAGGTATCCGAGTGAAGCGAGCCGGTGGCCAAGTGGCTAGGCGTGACAGTCCTGCCACAAAGCTGCGCCTGTGACGCAGGCTCCGTCTGTGGTGACGGATCAAAACCCAGCCAATGACTGGACTTAGTGCATTTTTGAAATTTCATGCAGCAAAGGGTTAAAGGAATCCCAGTATAACCCTTTCCCGCATACTGTTACATAAGTCTAAAAATTGCACTATCTTACACTAGTGAAACCTGTCGGCTTTATGTTTCACAGAATCGGTTACTTCACGAGGATGCCTTATGTAGGTATCCGAGTGAAGCGAGCCGGTGGCCAAGTGGCTAGGCGTGACAGTCCTGCCACAAAGCTGCGCCTGTGACGCAGGCTCCGTCTGTGGTGACGGATCAAAACCCAGCCAATGACTGGACTTAGTGCATTTTTGAAATTTCATGCAGCAAAGGGTTAAAGGAATCCCAGTATAACCCTTTCCCGCATACTGTTACATAAGTCTAAAAATTGCACTATCTTACACTAGTGAAACCTGTCGGCTTTATGTTTCACAGAATCGGTTACTTCACGAGGATGCCTTATGTAGGTATCCGAGTGAAGCGAGCCGGTGGCCAAGTGGCTAGGCGTGACAGTCCTGCCACAAAGCTGCGCCTGTGACGCAGGCTCCGTCTGTGGTGACGGATCAAAACCCAGCCAATGACTGGACTTAGTGCATTTTTGAAATTTCATGCAGCAAAGGGTTAAAGGAATCCCAGTATAACCCTTTCCCGCATACTGTTACATAAGTCTAAAAATTGCACTATCTTACACTAGTGAAACCTGTCGGCTTTATGTTTCACAGAATCGGTTACTTCACGAGGATGCCTTATGTAGGTATCCGAGTGAAGCGAGCCGGTGGCCAAGTGGCTAGGCGTGACAGTCCTGCCACAAAGCTGCGCCTGTGACGCAGGCTCCGTCTGTGGTGACGGATCAAAACCCAGCCAATGACTGGACTTAGTGCATTTTTGAAATTTCATGCAGCAAAGGGTTAAAGGAATCCCAGTATAACCCTTTCCCGCATACTGTTACATAAGTCTAAAAATTGCACTATCTTACACTAGTGAAACCTGTCGGCTTTATGTTTCACAGAATCGGTTACTTCACGAGGATGCCTTATGTAGGTATCCGAGTGAAGCGAGCCGGTGGCCAAGTGGCTAGGCGTGACAGTCCTGCCACAAAGCTGCGCCTGTGACGCAGGCTCCGTCTGTGGTGACGGATCAAAACCCAGCCAATGACTGGACTTAGTGCATTTTTGAAATTTCATGCAGCAAAGGGTTAAAGGAATCCCAGTATAACCCTTTCCCGCATACTGTTACATAAGTCTAAAAATTGCACTATCTTACACTAGTGAAACCTGTCGGCTTTATGTTTCACAGAATCGGTTACTTCACGAGGATGCCTTATGTAGGTATCCGAGTGAAGCGAGCCGGTGGCCAAGTGGCTAGGCGTGACAGTCCTGCCACAAAGCTGCGCCTGTGACGCAGGCTCCGTCTGTGGTGACGGATCAAAACCCAGCCAATGACTGGACTTAGTGCATTTTTGAAATTTCATGCAGCAAAGGGTTAAAGGAATCCCAGTATAACCCTTTCCCGCATACTGTTACATAAGTCTAAAAATTGCACTATCTTACACTAGTGAAACCTGTCGGCTTTATGTTTCACAGAATCGGTTACTTCACGAGGATGCCTTATGTAGGTATCCGAGTGAAGCGAGCCGGTGGCCAAGTGGCTAGGCGTGACAGTCCTGCCACAAAGCTGCGCCTGTGACGCAGGCTCCGTCTGTGGTGACGGATCAAAACCCAGCCAATGACTGGACTTAGTGCATTTTTGAAATTTCATGCAGCAAAGGGTTAAAGGAATCCCAGTATAACCCTTTCCCGCATACTGTTACATAAGTCTAAAAATTGCACTATCTTACACTAGTGAAACCTGTCGGCTTTATGTTTCACAGAATCGGTTACTTCACGAGGATGCCTTATGTAGGTATCCGAGTGAAGCGAGCCGGTGGCCAAGTGGCTAGGCGTGACAGTCCTGCCACAAAGCTGCGCCTGTGACGCAGGCTCCGTCTGTGGTGACGGATCAAAACCCAGCCAATGACTGGACTTAGTGCATTTTTGAAATTTCATGCAGCAAAGGGTTAAAGGAATCCCAGTATAACCCTTTCCCGCATACTGTTACATAAGTCTAAAAATTGCACTATCTTACACTAGTGAAACCTGTCGGCTTTATGTTTCACAGAATCGGTTACTTCACGAGGATGCCTTATGTAGGTATCCGAGTGAAGCGAGCCGGTGGCCAAGTGGCTAGGCGTGACAGTCCTGCCACAAAGCTGCGCCTGTGACGCAGGCTCCGTCTGTGGTGACGGATCAAAACCCAGCCAATGACTGGACTTAGTGCATTTTTGAAATTTCATGCAGCAAAGGGTTAAAGGAATCCCAGTATAACCCTTTCCCGCATACTGTTACATAAGTCTAAAAATTGCACTATCTTACACTAGTGAAACCTGTCGGCTTTATGTTTCACAGAATCGGTTACTTCACGAGGATGCCTTATGTAGGTATCCGAGTGAAGCGAGCCGGTGGCCAAGTGGCTAGGCGTGACAGTCCTGCCACAAAGCTGCGCCTGTGACGCAGGCTCCGTCTGTGGTGACGGATCAAAACCCAGCCAATGACTGGACTTAGTGCATTTTTGAAATTTCATGCAGCAAAGGGTTAAAGGAATCCCAGTATAACCCTTTCCCGCATACTGTTACATAAGTCTAAAAATTGCACTATCTTACACTAGTGAAACCTGTCGGCTTTATGTTTCACAGAATCGGTTACTTCACGAGGATGCCTTATGTAGGTATCCGAGTGAAGCGAGCCGGTGGCCAAGTGGCTAGGCGTGACAGTCCTGCCACAAAGCTGCGCCTGTGACGCAGGCTCCGTCTGTGGTGACGGATCAAAACCCAGCCAATGACTGGACTTAGTGCATTTTTGAAATTTCATGCAGCAAAGGGTTAAAGGAATCCCAGTATAACCCTTTCCCGCATACTGTTACATAAGTCTAAAAATTGCACTATCTTACACTAGTGAAACCTGTCGGCTTTATGTTTCACAGAATCGGTTACTTCACGAGGATGCCTTATGTAGGTATCCGAGTGAAGCGAGCCGGTGGCCAAGTGGCTAGGCGTGACAGTCCTGCCACAAAGCTGCGCCTGTGACGCAGGCTCCGTCTGTGGTGACGGATCAAAACCCAGCCAATGACTGGACTTAGTGCATTTTTGAAATTTCATGCAGCAAAGGGTTAAAGGAATCCCAGTATAACCCTTTCCCGCATACTGTTACATAAGTCTAAAAATTGCACTATCTTACACTAGTGAAACCTGTCGGCTTTATGTTTCACAGAATCGGTTACTTCACGAGGATGCCTTATGTAGGTATCCGAGTGAAGCGAGCCGGTGGCCAAGTGGCTAGGCGTGACAGTCCTGCCACAAAGCTGCGCCTGTGACGCAGGCTCCGTCTGTGGTGACGGATCAAAACCCAGCCAATGACTGGACTTAGTGCATTTTTGAAATTTCATGCAGCAAAGGGTTAAAGGAATCCCAGTATAACCCTTTCCCGCATACTGTTACATAAGTCTAAAAATTGCACTATCTTACACTAGTGAAACCTGTCGGCTTTATGTTTCACAGAATCGGTTACTTCACGAGGATGCCTTATGTAGGTATCCGAGTGAAGCGAGCCGGTGGCCAAGTGGCTAGGCGTGACAGTCCTGCCACAAAGCTGCGCCTGTGACGCAGGCTCCGTCTGTGGTGACGGATCAAAACCCAGCCAATGACTGGACTTAGTGCATTTTTGAAATTTCATGCAGCAAAGGGTTAAAGGAATCCCAGTATAACCCTTTCCCGCATACTGTTACATAAGTCTAAAAATTGCACTATCTTACACTAGTGAAACCTGTCGGCTTTATGTTTCACAGAATCGGTTACTTCACGAGGATGCCTTATGTAGGTATCCGAGTGAAGCGAGCCGGTGGCCAAGTGGCTAGGCGTGACAGTCCTGCCACAAAGCTGCGCCTGTGACGCAGGCTCCGTCTGTGGTGACGGATCAAAACCCAGCCAATGACTGGACTTAGTGCATTTTTGAAATTTCATGCAGCAAAGGGTTAAAGGAATCCCAGTATAACCCTTTCCCGCATACTGTTACATAAGTCTAAAAATTGCACTATCTTACACTAGTGAAACCTGTCGGCTTTATGTTTCACAGAATCGGTTACTTCACGAGGATGCCTTATGTAGGTATCCGAGTGAAGCGAGCCGGTGGCCAAGTGGCTAGGCGTGACAGTCCTGCCACAAAGCTGCGCCTGTGACGCAGGCTCCGTCTGTGGTGACGGATCAAAACCCAGCCAATGACTGGACTTAGTGCATTTTTGAAATTTCATGCAGCAAAGGGTTAAAGGAATCCCAGTATAACCCTTTCCCGCATACTGTTACATAAGTCTAAAAATTGCACTATCTTACACTAGTGAAACCTGTCGGCTTTATGTTTCACAGAATCGGTTACTTCACGAGGATGCCTTATGTAGGTATCCGAGTGAAGCGAGCCGGTGGCCAAGTGGCTAGGCGTGACAGTCCTGCCACAAAGCTGCGCCTGTGACGCAGGCTCCGTCTGTGGTGACGGATCAAAACCCAGCCAATGACTGGACTTAGTGCATTTTTGAAATTTCATGCAGCAAAGGGTTAAAGGAATCCCAGTATAACCCTTTCCCGCATACTGTTACATAAGTCTAAAAATTGCACTATCTTACACTAGTGAAACCTGTCGGCTTTATGTTTCACAGAATCGGTTACTTCACGAGGATGCCTTATGTAGGTATCCGAGTGAAGCGAGCCGGTGGCCAAGTGGCTAGGCGTGACAGTCCTGCCACAAAGCTGCGCCTGTGACGCAGGCTCCGTCTGTGGTGACGGATCAAAACCCAGCCAATGACTGGACTTAGTGCATTTTTGAAATTTCATGCAGCAAAGGGTTAAAGGAATCCCAGTATAACCCTTTCCCGCATACTGTTACATAAGTCTAAAAATTGCACTATTTGTTTTTGTTTTTTGCGGTTTTCCAGGGGCGTAAAGATTAGCCAAGTCAAAATTTTTATCCCCAATTTCAACGTTCATTAACAGAAACCGGCCCGGAATTTTTCCTTTAACTGAAATTTTTGTATGAATGAAACTTCTTTTGATTAAAGTAGTGACTCCACTACCTTTTTGTGTAACCCCAAAAGTTTCGAAATTTAAAAAATTTGGTTTTACAATTTCAACAAAGTAATCGTAAAATTTGTCTTTTTGAAAATTTGTTTCTTGAAGAAAAATTATGTCAAAAAGTTTTATTTGATTAAACAGCAAATCAATTTTTTGAAAATTTTTCAAACCACCAGTGTTCAAACTGACTATAGTGAAAGCCATGTTAGCATGAAAAAGAGGTAAAAAAGTTAGTAAAGGAAGAACTCCCGTTAAAATACAATTTCAAAAAACCTTTAAATTTCAAATTTCATGTAGCAGAATCGCCTGGTGGTGTTGAGGAGGTGCGCCGTCGTTTAGCGCTTGCTCGAGAGCGTATGGAGCGGACTTCGTCAGCGTAAGTGGGGGACTGCATTAGGCCATCTCTGAGGATAGTGAGGAGATCCCCCAAATAGTTTTTGCCCCTCCAAAGTTTTGGGTCCTTGGAACGAGAGGATTCGAGCCCCCAACCGCATCCCCAAATAGAGTCGCTCGGGCTGCACTCCACCAGTCGGGTCCCTTCGGTTTCAAAAAGTTTCTCCCGGAGGCCCTCATTTTGGGTAAATTTGGCCGTCAAGCCAATCCACATCGCCTCAAATTTGCCGGAGTTGGCCCACAGTTTTTCCGAATCGGGGTAACCCTGGATCTTATCCCCCAAAAATTTGGCGTCGGCCGGATTTTCAGATTTTAAAATGTTCTCAGCGGCACCCTTATCCCCCAATGCTAACGCTTTTGAGTGGAAATAGTAATGCTCCACTGTGGGGAAGGTTACAGTTCCCTTTACAAAGGGGCTCGGGTGGTGGTTGGAAAACGGGAATTGTTTTCGAAAAAACCGGGTTAACCGGGTCCCAAATTTTTGCCCAAATTTGCTTGCTTTTTTGTCGATGAGCGACTGGGAGAGCGTGGGCTCTGGGGCTCGAACGGGTTGTTGCTCCGGTGTTTGGAAAGGCGGGGTCGAAATCTTCGCAACAGCCGCACTTCCAGTCAGCGGTCCCCCAGTGGATGGTGTGGATGGAGGGAAGGTGGGGTTCTTGTCGTCAATAGTAATTAGGTCTGTGGTCGTGGTTTCAGGGACCGAATTTCGTGTCTCAACCTCCGTCGCTACCGCCCAATTGAAAGGTTCTAGCGCTGTCGCCGCGGGAGGAGGGGGTGGAGGAGGAGGTTGGGGACGTTCCCATCTCCGGTTTCCGGGTGTCGGGCCCCCGCACTCATACGCCACGTGGCCCTCCCGCATACATCGAGCGCACCACTTGCCCATGCCCCGGTGCCAAATTTTCACCTTTATGAACCCCCTTCCATTGGGCAATGGGTAGGGGACAAAACCGGGGATTTTGAAACCCAGGGGGACAGAAATGGGGACCGATCTCCCTCGGTTACCGATTTGGGTGCCTTGGTGCTTGACCCAGCGGAACTGCCCAGTAATTTTCACCCCTTTTGACTCTAGCCATTTTTTGACATAGTCGTTGGAATGTCCCAGGGGTATTCGGTGTAGATATAAAATAAGAGAGCGGACGCCATCCCCATCCGGAACCGGTTCGGGGCGGAACATCGCTTCCCCCAGGGCCAATCTCCCCTCGTTGAGAAAAAAGTCACGGACCGATTTGGTTTCAAAAACCATAGCCAACCCCCGTTTTCCATGTCGAAATAAGTTTTGGGGCCACTTTTGGCGGTCTAGGCTCCCCTCTACTAGCTGGGCCAGTTCCTTGTCTGTGCGACGTAGAAGGTCGCTGTTTTGCCCGAGGTCAATAATTAGGGAGCGCTCCATGGTCTCCTTAGAGTCAAAAATTGGGGCATCCCCCAAATCAACCTCTTCTCTAGGGTCAAATGTTTGGTCGAAAAAACCGACGGGGCCAGAAGGTTCAGAGTCCATTGGTGCCAGGTTCTGGTTCCCGGAGTTTGGCATGCTGGCAGCGCCAGAGGTTTCGGTAGCCGAAGGGGCAGGGTTTGGCGTTGGCGGAAGTTGGTGGGCACCACCCGTGGGTTTGGGAATGACCGAGGGCATTGGGTTAGCACCCGGGGTTTTGGCCTTAGCCGGTTCATAGGGGGGAAAGTCCGACCCGCCTAACATAACTATAGTCCACCCCGCTGACGAAGGAAACGGGCGTGGGACACGCCACCAGGGCTCAGAAGGGGGAAAGAGGGTAGGGGAGGGGATCAGACGTACACGGACCGGAACCGGCTCTGGTAGTCTACTAGAGAACGGGCTACAGCAAATACCACTGACCGGAACCGGCTCTCGGGTATTTCGGGACGAGCTTTAAACCACTGAGAGCAGGTAAGTCAAGTCTACCTGAATCAAATGGAGACTATTAATTTTATTAACAATAAATAACGACAACGATTAACAGTTATCAATGCATACAGTAAAAAATGCACAAATGGCTGTTTCCCTAGTGTTTTGTATTTTCACTGCGATTAGGATGTTGTGTTTGTCGCTCTTTTTTTTCCTACACAAGTTCGATGACGGCGAACATGCGCCAATCTATGAAACTGAATGTTATGTTTCTTCTCTCTTTTTTTTTGTTTTCATAAGTCTGATGATGGCGAACTTGCGCCTTTCTATTGAACTAAATGTTGTGTCTGATCTTTTTGTTTTCTACATAAGTCTTCCGACGGCGAATTTGCGCCTTTCTAAAACCGCTGTGTATTTCTTACCTAAAAATATTTCTTTTATTCCTGCTTAAATCTCAAAGTCCCTCGGAACGATTTTATTTCTACTCGACCTATCTACCTGTCTTAGCACAGCGGTTTCTCAAGCCATTTTTCAATACGACATTACAAAACGAAAAGAAATAATAAGCAAAGTATTAAAAATTATACAACAATAAAACACAATACAAAAAAGAAATTATTCAATGTTCAGTACAATATTGTCATTCTCAATTTTCAAAAAGCCACACTGACCTACAAATTTTTTCATTACTGAATTAATATTTAAGCAAGAAATTAGTCTGTCAAGCAATTTCCCTAAGCTTTTTTTGAATATATCCCAAGGATCTTTCAATTTTTCATGATTAACATACGTCAGTCTAGTGCTCCAAATAGCCCATTTGGCTTCTTGTAAGATTAAATTTGCGGAATTTCGAAATTTAAAATTTTTTGAATAGAAGCCAAAGAGCATCGTTTTAACTGAATCTTCGAATGATGGATCAGTATTTGAGTTACTAATCTCATTTAGTAACTTAAATACTTTTCTTCTAAATTGAATAATCCTGGGACAATCATAAAACACGTGTCCTAATGTTTCTGGAGTTGGTATTCCAAGAACCATGTTACAATAATCGCAAACATCATTGTTTCTAGGATCAAATTTTGCTTTTCGTTCATTAGTATAAACGACATTGTGAACAGTTTCTATGTGTAAATTTCTAGCTCTGGCAGAAACAAAAGGTGTTTTCACTAACTCCCAAACTTTTGACCAATAAGTTTCTGGAATTGAAAAAGATTGGTTCCACATGGCTTCTGTGATACGCAAGTTTTGAAAATATTTTTGCAAAATTAGTTCTTCATAAATCGGTTTCAAAGTTACATTTTTAGTCGGAAATGATTTTTCACAAAGTTTCACCTTATGGTTCTGAAATTGTAAACCCAATAAATTTTCGGCCTTTTTGGCTTCTGTGTAAAATTTTGGCAATTCTTTCACACGTTTGCGAATAGTAAAACAGTTCCAAAAATAGTCAAAACCGTCAAACCATGCTTGATCTTCGCCAGCAACTCTTTTTATCAATATAGAGGCTCTCTGACTCATAATTTTCAAATTAATATCTGGAAACCCTAACCCTCCTCTGTTTTTAGGAAGGACTATTTTCTTTGTAGTAATTTTGTTTATCTGAGAAGGATACCAAAGATAAGTTTCCATAATTTTGGTCAATTTTTTTTCTATTTCCTTTGTTGGCGAGATAAACCATGTTTTGTACCATAATTTTGAAAGAAAGTATGTGTTCATTATAGCAATTTTTGCAAAATAAGACACAGAAGCTTTTGGAAAACTTTCTGCTAACTCGTCTCCTAGTGTATTAAAAAAATCATTTTCGACTGCCTCGCTTATCCCTT